>DF240284.1:73543-127476 GCA_000507305.1 Breviolum minutum Mf 1.05b.01
AAAAAAATTGGGTCGCGGAAATCATTTTTTTGGAATTGGACAGTGGTGATTGCTGGTATTTTTCTTTTTTGTGTCTACAGCTGCTTGGCAGGCTGCCCGGAAAAAAATGATTTTTGGGTCGGGAAAATCATTTTCTGGCACTGTGGAGAGTGGTGACTGCTGGGGTTTCTCCAGGGTTTGCTGCGACTTCTTTGTTTGTTGCGGGTAGGAATACAACGTCCACAATGGGGTAAAAACACCTGTGAAGACTGTCAAAAAGACTGGTTGTATTCGCCTATATTGGGGGGTTATCGTTTTTTTTTCTTCCTTATCGTTTTAGGGGGTTGGGGGAACGTGGTGGCATGGTCCTTCTCCATGTTAATGACCCCCCTTTTTTCACAACCCCAAATGGCTTCTTTATAGCTTGTAAATAGGGCTGATCCTAACCACTTACAAGTCCTGAGATGATCCTCCAAGCCAGGGAATCCCTATAAACCTTCATTATCTTCCCAAGCCAAAATTGCCATGCATTTGCTGCTTGTTTGATGGAAACTCTTCCAGGGGTACCCACGTTTTCCCCTTCAAAATCCGCTGGGCTTCTCCGACATCTCCTTGATGTTCTTTACGGCTCGACCCGCCACAGAGGACACTCGTCGCTCGTTCAGCAAGGAATAGCCCGCCGTGCGTCTGAGAACGTGCCAAAAAAAAAACAAGTGGATGGCCGCATTTTTCAGTGAGAATGTCAGTAGCTATAGTTGTCAGCTAATGGTTAATTGGTGGTTTGGGGCCCGGTGGTTTGGGATTCTAAGGGTGCCCCTAAGTAACAATCCCTTTCTTTAAGGGAATCCCAGGAATCCAAACCACCGGGCCCCAAACCACCAATTAACCATCACTTCAAGTTGATGATTCTTCAGAAAATATGGCCAAAACCACCTGCTGCATACTAGATATGACGATGTTAATGCTAAAATGGGTATCATTTCAGCATGGAAAAGGTGGGAATTCTTGTGACCAAAGATGCTCAGTTTTGTGGCAACTGGGCGTGGCTTACACCATTTCAAAAGGAAATTTCATCGAACCCAACTCACCCAACCATCAATTTTTATTGCAATACGTTATTTTTTCAGGGGGGTACAATGCATTCTTAAAAAAAAATAGATCAACACCTAAAATCGGCCACTTCCAGGTGAACACTGACAAACTGCTCCGCCATCGATGATTGGCGACTCATGAGTGATGTTTTGGCATTTTGGGGGGGCTTTTGCGAAAAATGTCATTTTCAGCTAAGGCCCGTGGAAAAAACCCTTGGAGGAACCGAACCATGGATTTTTGTCCGTTGATTCATCAGCTGTTTGTTGGTAGCTCAGCCCGGCTATGGATCCTTCTGGAATTTGTCAGTATGGGGAAGGTTTCCTACCGGTAATTAATTGGTTCTAAATATATGTATATATATATATATATACACTATATATAATTGTAGAATTACAAAGATTGGGTGATTTGTAGGGTTTCTTTGTGGTTCTTGGTTTCAACACTTTGCTTGCCGCAACAGGGGAGGACCATTAGAAGTCCAAGCCTTTGTCTAACCATCAAACAACTCGGTGGCTCCATGGCACCAAGATTCATGAAAAAATCCTACGTCAAAAATACCCAAGACGGAAAACGAAATCAAGTCCTTTTTTTGTTGGAAGGCTTGGCATTGGTGGACAATTCTGGTCAAATTATTATATTTCACCAACCCAGATTTCCCTGAAATAAGGGGATTTCTCTTACTAAACCACCATTTGGGGTGAGGTCGTGTGAGGTCGCTATAATTTGACCAGAGAATTAGCTAAAGCTGTGCTTCCAAACCTTTGGGTAGCTCCCGAGCTTGCTCCTTTTTATCCCTCCCCTTCCGTAAGCATCAGCTGTCTAGGTCCGTTTCTTTCGGATCACCCATCGGTCTAGCCCCCCAGGATGCAATCGTCACAAATGAAGGTTTAGTTCGGGATTCCCGAGCCTAAAAATGGAATGTCATCCTGGTGGTGACTGGAATCCTGGTTGGGGGGGTAGTTCCAACATAACCCTTTCTAAAAAAAAAACTTTGAAGGAGCCAGAGTCCTTTCCATTGCGTGGGGCCCGGTAGATATATGCTATCTACGAGTGTCAGAGCGTCATCTATTCATCTTCTTAACTGGAAAATTGCACGGAAACTCCCTGGATTACACCGAATATGGACTTGAAACCCCCAGAGGTTGGTTGGGTGAATTATTTTTCAACCAAAAAATCGCATCCCTCAGAGGTTTCTCTCTCATGGTTTCCAGGCTGGAATGTAGTCAGTGGCACATGATGAAACTGATTCAGAACCACTAGACTTGAAATTACCGGCAGCTATGGCAGCTTCTTTGCAAATGTTTCAGAATTCATCCCCAGGTGGTGACTCCCAAAAAATACCAAATATTTTGATACATTTTGAATCACCCCGAAATGAAAAAGGATTCTCATCTGAACCAAACCTCAAGAGGAGGTCCAGGCCTTCATTCTGGTGGGGCTTGCAGCATTTTTGTCCATCAACTGATCCAAAACTTCGACCCCCCCATGGCACTCCTTGACGGATAGCATTTGCTGAGGATCACAATTTCTTCCTGGCTGAACGTGTTACCAACCCTTTGATTTGTAGGGTTCTGAAGGGTGTTCAAGGGGAGGGGGGGACTGGGGAACCCTAAAAATTCCTAAAAAAGATTGGGGAACCTTAGGGAAGATTAGAGGAATCACCAATTTCCCCTTAAGAATCCTATTATGTATGGTAATTTTTACATACATCTGGTTGATTTGTTCTTCCAATCCCATAGGGGGCTGGTTACAATCTCACACCAAATTTCTCAAAAAGTCGCCTGCCAACGGCCTGGTCTTTGGACCCCTTAAAAGGCAGTTTCACATCTAGGCTCAACAGGCAAACGTGAAAACATATCCCCAGAAATCCACAACAAAATGGGAGTTGTGCCTCTCCTCAGAGTCACATCCTACACTTTCTTGAAGTTTATCAACATATCATGAAACCAAATGGAATGAATCTATTTTCCAAACACTAAATCTCTTGAGGTCGCTTTAATAACTGAACAATTTGATACCATCTTTGGAAGGCCCAGGAGGTCTCTACTTCTTTTTAGATTTTCCGGTTGAGTCAAGCATGAAGCAATCATCTAACATGATTCCCAACAGCCTTTTAGGCTCAAAACCCCTTTGGCAGGATGCCAAGGCATAAGAAGAAAGAGTTGGTGATCAGTTGGATGACTACAAAACCAATCATAGGTCCAACAATAAAAAGGAGAACCACCAGAGGCAAAAGAACATTTCTAGCTTTTTTCTGTTATTTCTTAGTTTTTCCCAGGTCAGGGCCCAGGAACTTTTTTTAAAGACTTTTTGAAGTTATGGTTGGAGAGAAAAACATCGTCTGACACATGTGCATTTCTTGGCCAAGATTGCTTTTTTTTTAGATTTTTTGGGCATTTTTTTGGTTTAATTAGATTTATTTAGGTGTCTTTAGCTTTTTGCAGTTTTTTGCAGGTGTGCTCAAAACACTGTCCCTGCCAATGAATGCATCGAATAATCCAGTTATTAAGAGGGCACAATGAAAATCAACATGAACTAGCCATGTTTTTTTTTTTTGGCCATCTGAAATCATCAGCCAAAAACCATCTGCATTTTTGTTTAGCCAATCCTTCCCGGAGTCCGATCCGATTGTTTCCCGCAGAAAAACCGCCACCCCGATGAACCAACCGATCCAATCGCCTCGGGATCCTTCCGCATGCCTGCGGGGAGGGCCATGGATTCGATGAAACGCTTTTCATGATGTGTTTTTTCACCCCCCCAAAAAAAACGATTCCGGTGGAACAAAACAAGCTGCACAAAAATCTGTCCAGGAAACTAACATATCCATTTCCCGCACTTTTGAGTCCAGGATGTTCCTTTTAGGAAAGGAATTTGGAAGTCCTCAACCAGTCAAACGCCATCATTTTTTTGGGGGGTTGTAGCAAACGCCTTCCACAAAAATGGAAACTCATTTGAAGGCAAACCCCACTGGTTTTTTACGGTGCCAAAATATACCGCATACCGTGCGGCAATGTGCAAACCCTCTACCCAGGATGCCAGTGCATTGAATTGTCTGCACAAATTTCCGCATGCAGGTGATTTCACCCTGAGAATGGATTTATTTTCGTCAAGAAATCACCAAATTATCAATTGATTACCAACCCTTTTCAAATGGTGACACCCATTTAAACATTCCACCATTTTGAAGCACCAACAGTTCTGAAGGAACAGGGGTCATTCTAAGAAACCAACCCAAGCAATACAGATGAACCTCTTGGAGTTTTTCCCTTGCTTCAGGGGATAGGCAGTTTATGGGTTAATGCCCAAGAATCCCATCCGAGAACACCAGCTAAATACCATGGGTACACTGTTACTTGGATGTCCCGACGTTTAGTAAATGGTTAGTAAGTGGGTTGTATCCCCAATATACCCCATTTATAGGTAGGCTATAACCCATTGATCCTAACCATTGATCCTAACTTTGTGGGACATCCTAGTAGGGGTACACGTAGTCCTTGTCCAAGAAATTGGTGTTTTGGCACCTTCTTTCTGCAACATGACCAAGTCCACTGGCGCATCATGTAACCACTTCGAACCTCACGATTTTTCACCATGGGCTTCGAATCACCCGGACATGAAGCCATTTGGAAGGTGGGACGTTGGCCTTACTTAGGGGACAAGAAGTAAGCATGATTATTAACCACTTACAAGTCCTGGGATGATCCTCTAAGTAGGTGGTGGTTTATAATACACCCCCATGAAAACTAAGATGACAATGAGAAAATCCAACCATGAATGAAGATGTATGTCCTATTAAAGATTGTTGTTTTTCCATTTAGTCATATTAGTTTTTCTGGAGGGTAGTCCATGTTGAGGGCTTTCCTCCGGCGACTCAGATTTGGACCTCACAACGTATTCTTTTCGATCTCAGATTTGCTGGCTCTTGCCAAAGTGGTCTGCTTTTAACCCTCAGACGAACAAACAGACTTCCACTAGTCACTAGACCAGTTTTTTTTGGGCGATTTTTGGAGGCCTCGATTGGTCAAGCCTTTTTTGGTGTTTTGGGTTGCATCAGCAATCAGCCGAAAAATCTGAACAGTTCTCCTGAATCCATATGAGCAAGGACAAAAACCGTGGTTGTTTAGGGCCAGGGTATAAAGGGGACTATACTACCCAGCAATGTGGGGATTACACTAAACCATTATAAGAATCCCGTTTTTTAAACAACCAGTATTTCATGGAAAGTCAAGGCCGTTTTTTTTTCGTGGCTCATATGTTTTAAAACACCGTGGAATTTTTTCACCGATGATGGTATTACCCATTCTGAAAGGAAAAATGAAAGAAACAAGTTCTAGAGGTGTAGTTCTCCCTTAGGATGGAGCTTAGGGCCTAGGGAGTGCTGACCCCGTGAAGAGTTAGCGTTTCGCCGCTGGGTCGGTCATGAAAAATCTTGGAAGGATTCCCCAACTCCTAAACCCAATTTGGGCAATGAGAGTTGGGTGACCTCGCAATGAGATGTCTTGCTTGAAGGGTATTTGTGACAAATGTCTACATTGTCTACTTTTAATAATCAGGTTAAAAAGATACATTATTTCGCTCCCCAATGTCAGTGCGATGTTTTGAAACACCCCTAAACAGTGACATGATCTTTGGCAACACCTGTTTAAAAATCAACACTTGACAGCACGGTTTCTGGGCTTCTGAACCCCATTCTTGTAGATAGGACCTGGCATGATGATGTGCTTTTTTTCACTGGTTGGTGCTGAAGCCTCATCTATTTACTAAGGGAAAAATGGTCATCCAGGCTGCAAAATTCATGAATGCAGCCTAGGGTGGGGAACTGACCTTGGAGGTTAAAGACACCATTGAAACCCACCACCTTTTGGGGGAAAACGTCATATCATGTCATATCTCACTTCTATACAACTTGTTCGGCCCGGTGGGGTATCCTCCATCCTATAGAGCAGCTGACCTTTTGGTGCTTTCTTTGAACACCCCTTGGTATTAGTAATAGTCAAGAATCGGTAGATACTGTATGTGGTTCTACTTGGCATGCATGATACTTCTTGATGAATGAAATCTGGCGATGAAGATCTGGGATGTCTAAATCCCTGTAAACATTCTGATAAACTACCAAGCTCAAGTGAGCCAGAAAACAAAACACTCCTACTTTCCATTGTACTGATTGTTTAGTAAGGATCCTGATAATGGTTTATTGTGATCCCTTCATACCTGGGTAGTTTATGATCCCCTATATGCCCAAAACAGCCAAGTGGTGCAGTTTATGTTCCTTGTCGCCATGCAAATACAATGGAACTGGACTGCACCGAATCTACTTTCTGGTGACAAACCTTTAGATGTACATGTGCAGTATGTATATATATATATACGTAGTTGCATTATATCGTTCTATATCATATTTCATGCTATCATGTGTGTTTAAAATACAATACACAGGTAACATGTAAATATACATACGTATATTTGGTACGTATAAATACATGTTGTATATGTAAATATCGGTGAATTATATTGTGTATATACGACATATTATATTATGCTTCTTTTTACACGTACAAGGGTGGTTGCAATATGTCCTTTGAACCAAGAAGGATGTCCACTAGCATTCCAAAACAAACGGCTAGCCGGCTAGTGCCTCATATGACTTTGACTCTCCAAATAACTCCGACATACATTTCGAAAATTCATCCCGGAAGTACAGTCAGTCTGACATTTGTTTCGTTTGTGGCCATTTTCGGAAAAAAAACACAGGTCGCTATTATGTACCTAAATGATGGATATTCTGACATCTTCAGAGCCTTCATCTATCTCGGTTTAGGGGATACCGGAGAAGCATTGGTTCACTAGCCTCTTTCACTACAAAATTTTCCTCCTGTACCTCAGGAAAGGATTGTGAAAAGGAGTAGCTAGTTTGGAGAGCCCATCATGGCTCTCCAAAAGTAGCTTTGTTCAGTTCAGCAAACCTTTTCAGGGTGCCCACATGATTCGCCGCCTTTTGTTTGGGGTCAACATTTCAAGCGTCGTTGGAAAGAGTCAGAACTTTTTGTCAACGAAACATTTCCCCTATAGTTACAACACCCCTGAAAACTAACCTGACATTGGAAAATCAACATCTTTAACAGGAGTTACATCTTCAAATGGTTTGACTTTTCCATTGTCATGTTAGTTTTCTGCGGAGTACGACAGACATTTCAAGACTTAGATCAACTGGGATCCGTCCACGAAGGTCTCAAAAGAAGTATACTGTAGTGCTTTTATGAATCCCACAAGGAAAGGTTGCACCCAAAAAAATCGGTCAGGTGAGTGGTTGGTAAATTGCATGTCTTTATTCTGAATCATGTTTTTTCAGAAGGGTTCCAATTTCTTCGCGCCCTCCAACAACACCAAAAATCCTTTGCTGTTTTTGCTCCCGCACACGGTGAGGGGAACGAAGAGCATGCCGCCATAGAGGAACCACGATTGCATGGTGTCCTGCACCTTGGGAGTTTCCATGAAAACCCCCAACAAAAAACTTCAACCAGAAATATCCCCGAAAAAGGAATTAATGAGGCAAACGACAAAAAACACAACTTGTGTTTCGGTTTGAAATACCTACATCCCCAATTTGTTTCCAAAACTATACCTAGTAATACCAAACCTGACAGTCCAGTTTTGGGATTTTTCTTTGACATACGGTAATTTCGGGTATTACTGTGTTGGAAACCCACCGCGAATCCAACCGAATATGAACACCCGGAAAATCCTCCTTGTTAGTACCCCAATTGACGACATCCCAACAAACCACCAAAAACGACCCAGAAACACAAACTTCATCTAGTTTCATGGTTGAAACCAACCAATATGAGTCAAAATGGGAATCTTATGGAATCTTCCCACAATTTTCGGGGTGAACATGAAGAAAATATTTGTCAAACCACCAACTGATCGTCATCTTCCTCCCAAGGCACTGTGATGGGTACCAGTGGCGCCAAATGTTGTACCATGAGTTCTAAACCTCGGTGTTCCACCACCAAATTGGGGAATTTTTTTCACCAAAAACTTGGGGGAATTTCCGCTGAGGTTGGTGGTTCTACCCCAACCCTGGATTTTGCTGTAAATCAAGGTGATTCCCATATGTAAACATGTCATATATACCCTGTAGTTCAAAGATCATTAAATTAATGGGTCCTTTGGAATTGTTGATCATAAATGAAATCCCTACTACACTAATGTTTTTTTTGTCTCCGGAAAGACCATTGAATGAACGGCCGGCTTGGACTCCCAGGTATATGTATACCTGGAACTTCCGGTTGTGCGAAATTATCGCTCGAAGTTGAAACAGTTTTTTTTTTTGCTGTTTGAGATATTTTTTGCTCTTTTCCAAAAGTAACGCCGTTTCATGTTTGGGGTTTTGGCTGCTAGGGAATGCCTGCCAACCTGATTTATTTTTATGCTTTTTGGGCGGGAAATTATGCTTTTTGGACGGGAAATTACGCCGTTTCAAATGTTTGTCAGCACCGTGATGGGAGGTCCAAGTGCCCCAAAACGTCCCAAAACCAAAAAACGCTCGGAGGCAGAAAAAAATGCAAGTTCCCCAAAAAAGCAATAATTTCTGAAAAAGCAAAAATTTAGCATCATTTGGAAGATCTAGGTATATATACATATATATATATATATATTAATTAATGGGCCACCTTTGCTACCTTTCTTTTGCACACAAGCAATCCCTAGGTCCGAGGCCGAGATGATTTCGGAATCCTGAAACATGATTCGAAAAGATTTTTGGTTTGTGTGTTTTGGGGTGTTGTGAAACAAATTTACCAGCACCTTCCAAGGGGTGCCAAATAAACCCTAAGGGATGGTTAATTGCCACCCCTTAAAACCATTTGGCACCCTTTGGAAGGTCCAGGTAGATAAATGTGAAGGTCTCAGCTTTTTGACAAATCTCATGACCGCCCTAAAACCCTAAACTAAAGCGTTTTTGACAAACAGAATGACCAATGACCACCGAAAAAATAAGAAACACATCTACTGCGTTTTTGGCCAAAGTCTGTCTGTCAATGTCCAACATCTCACTCGTGGCCTCTAGCTAATTTACATTGTTTCACCATTTCTTGGAAAGAAACATTTCAAATCACAATACTTCACCATTGGAAAATGGTGCTTCACGAACCATCTCTTCTTTTCGGGGACGGCACCTTTTTTGACATGCCATTTGAAAGAAAAAATGCCATTCGATTTCATATACTATTGATACGGTTGATGGTTCAGAAATCCTGCGCCAGTTGATATGGTAAATATCCTATTATTTTACAGGGTTTTATACATCCCAGGCCCCCCAGGTGGTGCAGGATTTCTTCCACCAATAATAGTGAAGGGCTAAGACGAAATCTGGAAACAGTGCCAACCTTCGTTGGGACCTTGTTTGGAGGGGTCTTTTGGCAAAAAAAAAGGAACACACAGGTTCCAGAGATATATATATATATATACACCGTAGCGAAAGTAGATGGCTAGCCACTCCCAAATAGTGGCGAATTGTAAGAGGCCATGATAAACCAAGTCATGGGTGTTGCTCCATCTACTTTTGCAGGTGGTATATATGGGTGTTTCCCAAAAATAGGGGGAAAAAACCCAAAATGGATGGTGAAAATAATGGAACACCCTATACTTTTTAATGGATGATTTGGGGGGTTTTAACCCACTATTTTCGGAAACATCCATATATATATATATTTATTTATTATTTACGTTCTTCCTTGGGCCTCGAACTTCGTTCTTCCTTCTTGTCGCGCCAAACTTTGAGCTTCACCTACGTGACGCCCATCAACTTGGGGCCCCGAAGTCCCTTGAGATGATTCTTAAGATTCCTCACAAAAACCACGAGGGGTCTGCTTAACTATATATTGTTCATCATGTATGTATATCTATTCATTTACAGTATAATATACTACTCACTGATCACTGATCACCTAATAGAACTCAATTTGATACCCCAAGTGACCCCAAGTTGTACAAGCTACTGCAGCTACTGCTTCTCCTCAGACCTGTTGAATGGAATCCAGGTACAATTTTATGTTTTTCCCAAACCGCAACCCAGCTCAGGCCCCATCGGAGAAAGATGCATCAACAAAACATTTCAAGATGCGTTTGCTAGTTGCGGTTTGTCGTTTCAACCCCGGTTGCAATGGCCAAGCAGTTTGTGGGGAAGCCCTTACAGTTCATACTTGTTTATGGTATGTTGCAACATCTCTTGGTGCTGTTGCCATGCGTTGGGCAAGATTGAGAACAAATCTTAAAAGCAACTCTTTCATATCCTTTAGTCTGACTGAAACTCAACCACTAATAACTACATATCCCATGTTACGGCACTTCAGTTCCAGGTTCTAGAAGACACTCTAGGTGAAATAAATGATTTGGGACACAAAAGTTTCCCAAGTTGAACAAGCAATTGCCATCCCCAGCAACCCAAAATGGACTTTCAAGAGTTTCGAGGCTCTCAAAATTCACTCCCAAACCGAGAAATTCCA
Source organism: Breviolum minutum Mf 1.05b.01 (assembly GCA_000507305.1). Classification (NCBI taxonomy): domain Eukaryota; class Dinophyceae; order Suessiales; family Symbiodiniaceae; genus Breviolum; species Breviolum minutum. The sequence continues at coordinate 84,121 of DF240284.1, forward strand.
TGCGCCTCTAAAAGCTTTAAAAATCTTTAACGACCAATGGCTTTGGATCAAAATGATTGGGGGCTCAAAAAAAGGGACGGTGAATAATAGTACACAACATGACCACTTTTTGCCTAACTTAGGGTGTTTGGAGTCGGCTCAAAATGTTCCGAAAAAGAAAAGATCCTCTTGATGGAAGAAATTCTGCAACCACCTGGTGATGTACACAACCTTGTTCATTAATGGCAAAAACTACCAACCTGAAACGGGTTTTCACCGACTTTTCTGAAGCATCAACAGTCTCATTCCCTCATGGCGCCTTTTTGATTTGGAAACTTCAACCTCACTGTTTTTTTGCCGAAAAAAAAACGGAACTCATGGATCCGCTCCTGTATTTTCTCGGACTCCCGATTTTTTTGGCGGGGATTTTTGGATCAGCTTTCTTAAGATCAGATAGTCAGGATCTATGAACCGGGAAATGCTTTTCGTGCTTTTTTGTTTTTTAGATGAAGATAGACTGGCAAATAGTAAAGCATTGTTTGGTGATATTGACTATAACTGCTTTACAGTTTTCTCTCCATTGGAATCGTGGATGCTGGGATTGTTCAAAGCAAATGATCACTTCAAATTAGCTGCCAGTGAACCAACAGGCATGCTTACTACTCCCACAACAACGAAGACCTGAGACTATCACTTTCCAGGTGGAAAATGTTGAAAGCATCGAGGTGCAAACATATACCCCGCAAGATTCACATGGAGCCTGAGAATACACCATTTGTCAAAGGAAAATCATCTGAACCAAACCACCATTTTCAGGTTCTATATTAATCTTTGAGGGTGTAATATGACCAGCACCAGGTTTCGGTTTTGGTACAACCTTTTCAGAAAAATCACCCCTTACAGAACTCCAAACGTGATCAGCTCCATTCACCTTTGATGAGGTTCAGTAGCTGAGTTCAAGCCGCCAGGGCCCCTGGTGAAACACCAATATTTAGATCCGGCTGAGAAGTACTATTTGCGGTTGGCTTGTGTCCGGAAATGTATAGGGGACAAATCTGCAACCTTGATTCAGGGGTGAACAAAAACTCTCAAAATCTAGGCCGAATGGAAGATTTCAATCCAGCCTTTATGACAATGATTCTCTCGGCCATCAAACCAAAATCAGCTGGTTAGGTAAGCTAAGATCCAACAAATCCATACAAATCCCACAATGGTCTTCACAAATACTCATACAATAAGATGGAATTCACTATCTACCTCCAAAACACCCAGGTCTTTGTATCGCCCAATTCATCGCACTTCTTACGGTGATTTCTGTTGTTCACTTACCCCCCCAAAAATTAACATGTCACCTGAAAAGGGACCATTTCAAAACGAAAATAGTCTTCCAAGCAGCATTTTTCAGAGACATATGTCAGCTTTCGGGAGGGTACACTGCCTGAAACTAACATCTCACCCCTAGGCCGAAACCCCAAATTCGGGTTTCGGCTTGTATTCCAACTTGATCCGTTTTCAGGTGCTTAAGTCAGCATCCGTTTCAAACCAGGAGTTTTTGTCACTGATTTGATTTAAGCAGAACCCCAAGGTACTGGATGAGATAGACGAAGCTCAATCTCTCCTACGGTCAACGGTGAAGGTTGGTAGTTCGGAAATCCCATTATTTACCCTCGGGTTTTTAATGACCATCCCAACGGTGGTTTTTTTCGCCGGAAAACCTGGTTGGCATCAACGGAATAATGCCAATCAATTGTGAGATTTTTTCCGAAAAAAACATCGAAAAACCATGGCTCTGCTAAATTTCCAGGGCCTCGGATTAAGTCTATCTATTTTCATTTTGGTGTTCATTTTGCTTATCTTTTTTTTTTTCATTTCCCGATTTTGAGCGACGTCAGTCTGTGGCTCTGGTGGATTCTCATAAGCCTCGGAGACTTTGAAACGTGCAATATTGGACAAAAATCGACGAATTCGTCAACCCTGAAGGGCTGTTTTACCATGTTCAAAAAGGAAAGTTCGGTGAAACCAGCCATTTTTTCAGGAGCTATTTTCGGGGTAGAGTATTAGCATCTGAAACACTGGGATTTTTCAAATCTGAGTTGCCTTTTTTTTTGGAAGGTCTCCTAGCAGATGCGAGCTCTTGGTTTTCAAGGGTGGTTTTTACCAAAGAATTCAATCCTGTAAAGACATACTTCCTGAAACATCCTCCAACTTGACTTGGGCTCGACCTGTCCTGGAAGCCGACGTAAAAGGTTCCATCATTGGAAATGCTTTGATTTTCCAATTCCAGAATCACATCCTTAGCCAAAGGCCGCAGGGTGGAAGTTGGATCTTCGCTGCGCAGTTGCTGTGCGCAAATTGCTGAGTTCTTCGCAATTTCTCTGAGCTTTGTTGACTGCTGATCCCCAACAACACCCGTGAAGTTTCAAAGACAACAAAAATGGAGAATGATTGACAATGCCCGTACCCTCCTCTAAAGCAACATAGCAAGCTCGAAAATCACCATGTGAATAGAACATATGAATCATATCATCTTCAAGCAGTGCACTTTCCATTGCCATGTGAATTTACCAATGAACGCAACAAATTTCGAAGTTCCCCCCCAAACGACAGTGATGTTCCCGTGCTATATACTTTGAATTTGAAACTTCAAATACGATCTTTAGGGCGAAAGAAACCCGTTGAAACCGTTGATGTTTCTTGATGTTTCAAGGGTATTGCCCTAGAACATTGGGAATAACCCCGTACGATTTTTTCGTTTACCATTGTTTGACCGTTTCTGATACATTTTCAAAGCGAATGATTTGACGATTAAATTCCAGCCTTCTCATTTCTTGAGGGGTTACATTTGGTGGGTCCTTGCCTGCTGTTGTGTGCGTGTTTAAATAGCGAAATAGGGCAGTTTGGCGTAAATACCAACTGTCAATCATTTACCGTTTCAAAAAATATATTGATATATACAAACATAATTAATACATATCATACATCAATTATTGTGAGCCTGGCTACAAAAAAATGGCACTAAACATATTCTGAAAATAGGCTGAACCGCTAACGGCCGACGAATCATACCTGTGAGTGTTGGATGTGTTGGCATCATACACCCGGTATCAAAATATATCTAAGGTCTCCCCGCACCAGGAATTAAAGGCGAGCAACAAGTAATGATTTTCATTCCTGCATTCAACCCCATTCCCCTTAGTAAGGCCTCGTTAAATTGCGGTGTGGGAAAGGTTGACTGGCCATGCTTTTTTTAATTGGCCATCATGCTGGGGTTACAGCTCCTGGTTGGATGATGCCTTTTGCAGGAGAGAGAGGCAACAATCCGCGGACATAGACCTTGGTACAAGGTGTTGGCAAAAACTGCTGGTGGCAGTTAAGCCAATGAGGACTTGGAGACACGAAAAAAATCACGAGACATATGTGTTCAGGATTGATCTTGAATGTGGCGAAACAACACCCGTTGACATTGCACGTAAATATCTTACTGTTCGCGATGGGTTTCAAAGACACGCCACGTGGGACGCAATATTTCTGAACCATGAAAAATATGCTCGATGCTCCAATTCTAGAATGGTCGCTCAGCCCTCAAGAGATCTACAAGGACCAAAACGCAAAACAACATGTTGTCCTGCGGGTTGTGTGGGTCTTTGAAAAACTTCAGATAATCCAATCTGCCGTTTGGCAATTTTCTTCTCTATTTATTTGAGCCATAAATTTGGGGTTAACATACCTTAGCGTTGGTCGATTTGGGATGTTCGTCAAATTTGCATGGCGATGAAGTCCCATGGCTTTCTCAGTATATCACGCGTCTCCAAAAGTTCCAGTCCAGCACAGCAGTTCAAACTTTACGCATTTTAAATAGATCCCGAACACTCCCATGAAACAATCGACAGTATCCACCTCTGCCAAATGGCCCTCGAATCAAAAACGCTAGAAGCTCACTACCGGCCCATTTTTCTTAAACCCAACAACAACATTATCAGTTTAACCAGGCACCTGTTTGGCTTCCATTCGCGCTGCCCCCTCACCTCCCTTTTTGAAGTTTGTTTGGGAATGCGCCGGGGCATTTTGACAATGATCCATGAGGGGATGCATCGAGGCCACCAAGCACGCCATAGCATGGAAAACATTCCTGCCAAAGCGCTTCTCTTCTAACCTTACGCTTCAACCTTTCCCAAAACTTGGCATCCATGGCTTTTCTCAAGCGCGTTAACCGCCAAACCACTTCAATGTTTAACTCATTTCCTTGGAGGTTTGGAGCGATGCTTCACATGACTATGTCGTCACTCACCCAGAATGAGGTCGGCAACAGGTGGTTATGTATCCTGGTTGAATACTAATGCTTAGCGATTGGTAAGCCCGGAATGTGGTATGGTTCGTGCAAGGAGTTGCAACATGCAGATACACGATGTGGTCATAGAGAAATCTGCCCGAAAACCCGTCAAACTCCAGGGACATCATTATTGACTTCTACAAAGGTTTTTTGTCTACACCCCCTGAAATTAAACATAGCCCATGAAAAATGATGGTTGAAAGCCTACTTCCCTATTGGGAAGGTAACATTTTAGGGGCGAACTGTTCAACTTCATGGGGGTATATGCCAACAAACTAAGCTTGATGATGGTGAGGCAAAATTCGTTGTTTCCAATCAGTTTCAACACCTTGATGCTCATCCGAACCGCCGAAAAATCTCTCGTTTTTTCCCAGCGCCAAAACCATCACCTTGTTGGGAAATCAATCAAATTCAGGTGCCTAGGTGGAATTTCCACCCTTTTTGTAACAACCAGCCGTGTTCGCAAATTTTGGAGGGTTTTTTTTGCCACCAAATTTTAGCTCGAATCTTCCCAACGAGGTGGATTGATTGTCCTCAAACTATTCATCTGCAACTCTAAATAGTTTTTTAACCTACCCTAAGACTCACGGGATCTCAAGTCACTGGTGGTTTGGAAATCCCAGAACCCTGCGAAAAACAGTAGTCAAACCCCATCCAATTTAGAGGGGACTCCCAAAAAATCTGATACAGTCACCTCTTTCAAGAACCTTCCCCTGCACTTTTCCCTTGTCCCAGATTTGCTCAATATGGTCGCAAAAGAATCGACGCAAAAATGTCCTTCTCCAAATCTCAATTTGTTTCATGTCATTTTTTGATTCATAACGGTTTCAAAAACGTGTGCCCAACTTTCTTTCAAAAAAGACAATATATCACCCCCTCAAAAAAACATCACCAATTCTCAAGGAGCATCAGCACAATAATGAAAAAAAGTTTTCCCACCCCCCAAAAAAAGCTTCCCCAGAATATGGCCACTACAATTTCCACTGCAAATCATGCATGAGACCTTGGATGTCCCAAAAAAGTGAGGAAATGGATTATGAACAGAATCTAAGCAGGTTATTGGTCTAAAGAATCTCCTTTCACAAAAACTGCTTGGTGGTTTCAACCCCTTTGAAAAATATTAGTCATTAGTCAAAATGGGAATCTTCCCCAAATAGTGGTGAAAATTAAAAATATTTTAAACCACCACCTAGAAAATGTGTTGTGTTCAGCCAAGGCGACGCCACTTCGGTTCTGCAAATTCAATGCTTCCCGCCTCAGCTGTGCTGGAAAACTAGTGCCATGGCATCATCCCATCAAACTCCAGGTGTTGGAAAATCCGTTGTTTTTTTGGGGGTTGGGAAGAAAGTTCACCCACACAGAGAGGTTTTGAGTTTTCCTGATTTGAAGTTGGAAATGAATAGATTTAAATATGGAGAGGGCACTTACAGCTCAACTGGCAGGATATTTGTTCGTAGACGAACGTGCAGTCATCCTCCAGCGTTTGCTGAGTTTAAAGATTGTTCATATGCCTACCCTCTTCGTTGAACTACTTTTTTTTTGAAGGAAAGTCTGTCTCCATCATGGCGACAGGGGGAGGTTCCCTCTTTGTAAAATGTCCCACTGGAGGTAAAGAACGACTCGCTCGTCGGTCGCGGACGAAGCGACGGCTTCAACTAGGTTTCTGGCTTCAATCCATTTGAAAAATAATCTCGTCAAATTTTGAATTTATCCCTTCAGGTACTTGTAGTAGGGGTGAAAATGCAAAAACGTTTGAAACCAGCTAGTCAACCACATCCATCTTTGGGTACGTGGTCTTGAATTTTGGGCCCGACTCAGCCACTGGGAAAAAAAAAACGGCCAAAGACCTTTTTCGGAATCTGCCATTTGATCCTACTGATTTTGGAGGATTCTGGGGTTGAAAAAAGGCTCCTCCTTTAGGAAAGGTAACTTAAATTGCCATGTTGCATACTTCCTTTGCTTGACGACAAGATGTAAACAGATCCTGTTTTTTCGTGCTTCCCAAAATGTATGGGAAACTTGAGTTTCAAACCTTTTTCACCACATAGTATTATTGACGTAAAACCAATCCAACCGCTTGACACTATTCGGAGATATTTTGAAGCATCCATGGGACTGGAAATTCTGGTATCTCAAATTATACTGAGTAAATGAGATATATATGAGATACCATAGATCATCATAGATCTGGGGAAAAATCTCATGATATTTCTCCAACCTAGAAACCTGAAAACCATGTTTCCAAAAACTTCTGGGATTTCCGTACCACTTTTTATGTACATCAACCAATTTGACCAGCTGCAGATGGTATATTGGGCATACATCTTAGGCATACTAGGCATACCGTCCACGTGCGGAACACTCATAACTTGGGTTCCGGATTCTGTTTTTAGGCGTTGGGAGATCCCTACTTGGAGGATCATCCCATGACCATGACTTGTAAGTTGTTAATAACCATGGTGATCCTAAGTCCCCCAAAACTGCGTAAAGTTCCTTCCAAATGGCCGAAATCTTATGGCTTATAAATGGGGGTGATCCTAACTACTTACAAGTGGGTGTTTCCAAAAATAGGGGGATTTTACCCCCAAAATGGATGGTTTAGAATGGAAAACCCTATAAAAATGGATGATTTGGGGGTACCACTATTCTCGGAAACATCCAAGTCTTGCTATGATCCTACCTTTGCCACGAGCCAGCAACGGGACGAAACGGGTCGTGGGCCGTTTCGAATGCCAAGTGACAACTGGTCGTTTTCCAAGCCCTGGCAGCTGCTGATTTTGGTGGAAGCAAATTGCTGGAGAAAAAGAACGTGTGCGCCAAGGTCGATCAACTCCTTATATTGGGGATGGTAATCCCACCTTTAAATGGGGGAATCCTTATGATGGCTATATAAAGCCCTTACTATTGAGTTGATGACCATCCCCTATTCTGAAGCGAAATTCGGACTGTCAGAGAGCTCCGATGTGAATCACCCCTTGGTTTGTACCACCATCCCCTATTCTATGGAAATACTGGGAGTTTAGACCCTAGCACGTGTTTAGAATACACTAAAATGCACTAAAAGCGAACTATGTAAGTTACGTAACCTTTTTCCCATTGGCTGGTGGATAATCTCGAATCTCGTAGGATCAAAGGGACTAGTATACCATGTGTGGTATATTTAGCGCATTTAAATACAACATTTACTTCGTTTTTATAGAAAGCTATACATTAATTATTACCAACTCCTATGGATTCTTATGGGAAATGTCCATGTCATTTCAATTCATTTCATGCGTGATTCTTGGCTTCAAAGATTTAAACCTATATGGGTTCCCTGCTCTTATTTGCTTATGCTGTGTCTCCACACTTTTTGGAGGGAAACTCGAAATTTTTGGAGAGGAAATGTCTGGCTCTCTGGCTGAGAGGCCTTTATCCAGTACATATGATCTATATCTAGGTGGAAGGAGAGGATATTTTGATGCGATTTCATGAGATTCAAAAATTCTGCTTGTGAACAATGACAATGAATGCTCTTGAATTCAACTTCAAACAAAACAACAAAACAACAGCACACCACCAAGCATTTTTCACATCTCGCCACCCCCCCAAAAAAACAACAAGTTACACAACTGATTCTTATAGAGTCCGTAAAAAAAACCCGTTCTTGAAATGGCCTTCAGTGACCGACATTTCCACAACGGAGCGCCTGATATAAAACTCCCAAGGAGCAAAAACCTTGACATCGGCTCGGGTCCTGTGGCTCCGGTTTGGTAACCCCAACTGCGACTCTTTTCAAAAAAGGTTTCAACTAATCTGGGGCAAACCTCTTGGGAACCTACAATTTCTTCATTTTTGGGGCTTATTTCCCCGAGAATTTCATAGTTTTGGGGTCCAAAAAAATATATTTCCGAAACCTGATTTGTTCGGACATGTTGGGGGGAGGAGCCCTTTATACCATTTTGGGGTGACCAACCGGCAGAAATAGGCGGCTATAAATGCTGTATAATTTGCAGTAATTTGCCCAATGGTAAATTGTTGGTTTGGGGCCGAATCCCAATCCCTTTCATTTTTCAGGAAACCTCAGGAATCCAAACCACCAGGCCCCAAACCACCAAATTAAAATTGGCTGAAGGTTCGGGAAGAAGGCCAAAATAGCCCAAAATCAATGAGGGGATAATGGTGATTCATCAAGGTGGCTTGTATCCAACCCTCAAAAAGGGTAGCTTTGGGTAAGGGGGTACCACAGGATCGTCATGATAGGATTGCAATGTTTTACGATGGTTTGTGTATGTGTGTACTTTAGAAACCCCAAAATGGATGATTTGTAGATGTCTTTCCTTTTTCTTCGTAGACATTCTTAATTAATTAATTGCTTCAACTGGTAAACTCTGACTGATGGGAAGGTCGGAAAAACATACAGTATACATCATTTTGTTCGAGCAGAGCTGTTTCTTGTGCTACTTGCCGTGTCACTGTGTGAATCATGAGGATCAACTTTTTTTCCGACCAACAAAAAAAGCAAGCGATCTTTGGGTCCTGCGGGTCGACATCATGTAAGAAATGCTCAATGATGGGCACTGGGATCATGTAGCCAATATTCTGCGAACTTAGTCGAGCTCGTGCGCCGAGCTTTTTCGGTGATCCGATGCTGAAAAGCCGATGCTGAACCCCCCATCCCTTTTTAATAAATCAACATCTCCTCTTATTTTGAGGGCGTTTTTGTCCATGCTTGATTCATGAGTTTTCCCTCATCCACTGGTACTCCCAGAACTTCTCACTAGTTGGGCAGCTCATGGTACCAAATATTTTGTATACAGATAACGAGAGTTAGGTCGCACCCCAGAAGTTTTAAATAGCCACTGGAATTTTACCATCCCAAAACAAGATCGGGGTCTTCCCCCTGCCCCATGTTTCAGGGGCGAGCTGTCAGTTAGTAAGTTTCGCTTTAACTTGGTGATTGTTAAATATCCTTATATGTTGATACATGGGTGTTTCCTTAAATGGCGGTACCGCCAAAACACCCGAAAATGAGCATTCTTAGTAGGAAAACCCATGGTTGTTGGGTACCAGCATTTTAGGAACCCCCCCATATCAGCTAATGGCGAACTGTTGTTGGTTTGGGGGCCCGGTGATTTGGATTCCGATTGGAATCCCCTTATTATGAATCCGGGATTGGGATTGTTACTTGGGTGAAGCCCGATTCGAATCCCAAAACCAGGGCCCCCAAACCAACAACTTCCCATTAGCTGAATTTAGAAGTCCAGATTAAAATAAAACCTATACTGAATCTTTGCTAACTATTATGGAGCCACCAAGTAGTGCTTAACCCCCCACTCCAGTAGCTCGTTTGCTCAAACCATTTCGTGTGGAAAAACTCGGTGCTCAAAAACAAACTCATCACAATGACACGACGACATGCCGAAACTCAAGACAAAAATCTGCATTTCAACCAAACAGTGAGGTACCCCCAGTTACAGGACTGCTTTGTAGATCCCCCATACAAAATGAGCCAATTTGTGTTGATCAAATACTTGACCTTCCAAAATTCCAACCACCCAACCTCTTAAAAGAACCCAAAAAAAAAAGGACCTGCCAACAGCTGGACCGACCTTCATGATTAGTTTGGTACTCTAAGCATCCACGATTTTTCCAAAAAGGGGGGGGGGGGTTAGAGTTTCAGTTGGATGTCTCCAAATCATGAGTCTTGCGAAATGGCTGAAAAAACCACGCATCCAATAGACAGTTGATTGCTTAGGGTACCAGCTACAGGTAACCCTGTGATGATTGGGTCGTTCTGTGTTGGTGGTGCTTCAAATCACTCTTTGGTGTTGCTTGAATTGCTTGACCATTGGGGACCTCCTTGCTAGATGAATCAAGAATCCCATGGTGCTGATTGCGGGGACCCTTTGCTCATCATGAATCGTAGGGGATCATCCAGGTTGCTCATGCATGCTCGTCATTTAACCAAGCACAGCCCAAATAGAAGATGTCCTGTTTTTAGCTATGCAGGTAGATGTTCTTTCCCCGGAGTGCTAAGCTGGCCTTGGCCTCGGGGAAAGAGTGTGTAACATGTTCTAAACGTTGATTTTTTCGTCTCACCGAATATATCCACAAAAACTTTCTGAGCTGCTGGACTTCTGTTGATTTTGAAATGCAACTCCGATGAGCAAGGAGTCCTGGTCCACCAACCAGATTGGCATCCCCCCAAAACTGGAGGTAACTTTATTACCACACCCGTCACCCGGCCAAACAGAAAGGTCCAAGAAGAGCCCCGTAGTCTTCATTTCAACAAGGAAAATTGGAAAGGTTTCATAACCCATCTGTTTGAAAGACACCTCCTTTTGCCGGGCCTCCCTGTTTGGGGTTTGCTAGCCCTTGGCTTAATGATGTGCTTTCCCGTCATGACAACGAACAGAAATCGTTTGAAACATCTTGACAACAAAAGTTGGCTGGCTACTGTCTGGCTACTGTCTGGCAATCTAAAAGAGATCCATTGTTTGTAAATTTTGGGTCCTGCTCAAACACTGTAACTGCAAAGAATGAAGGTTAACAAAAGGTTCCAGGCAGTAGAGTAGTGATATCATTCAATATTTTCCTACAAACGAACTCTAATTGGTGGTTTCAATCCATCTGAAAAATATTAGTCAAATTGGAAAACATTTGAAACCACCACCTAGGAACCAAGGTTTTGTTGGTTTAGCTCCCCAACATGAATTATCATCAGACTTCACACCAAACCTGGGTAAAACCAAATCCAGCTGACTTGAATTTCTGCCATCTGATTCACGCCGGAATCCGGAATCACCAAAAATGAGCCACGAACAACAAAAACTTCTTACTTTCCATTGAACCCCGGTTGTTTAAAAACGGGATCCTTATGGGTTGGTTTATGAATTAATCCCCACATAACTGCGATTGCATCCCTAGAATATATGGGGAATCCCTTATTATAAGGAAGCTTATATGGGTTTCTTAATAGGGATCCTTATCATGGTTTACCCTGCGTGGCTTTTCATCCCTCTAAAAAAACCCTAAACAACAAAACGGTGCCCTGACCATTTGACGTGACCAGTGCCTCGTTCAGCACGGGGCCACCCGAATTTCCAGGATTCACAGCTGCCTCAGGACGACGAAACTGCTTGAGGACTCAACTCCCCTTTTTTGGAGGGCAACTTTCCAGGGGGTAACACAAAATCCACACGATCTTGAGATGTTTCTTTCAGATTAGTTTTCTTGAATCAAAAAACTAAACTGTTTTGAAAGTGAAAGCAGAGGCCCCAAACCTTTCAAAACGGAACACTTTCGAAAAGCATTTGAGCAGTGATCAAAACCATTCTAACATTCCATTGTACTGCTTGGTCAATGGGGACGCTTATAGAAATGGCTGATTATAACTCCTATACAGCTGGGTAGGATTTCATCCCCGAAATAACCAAACCAACCGAGGTTTTGATCACTGCTCATTTGGATTTGTTAGTGGTGGACATAGGGCTTCCCATCATGCTACTGGGACGCTTGCTTATGTCGCACCGCGCGCTTCCACCCTGCCTTTCTACAGCGGACTGTACTTTTCTTGACATGTTTTGTATCTTAGGAACTGTGATGTGGATGCACATTTGAATGTTTACTCTTATATAAAAATATGTATATACATATATAATTTGATATGGTTAGGGGTCCAAAAACTTGACTATGCAACTGCAGTTACCTGAAACGCTGGGATTTTGAGGCAGCTAAGCTACTGAAGGTTTCAGCTGTTTAGTTTTAGGGAGGGTACACTGTGGAAAATTAATATGGAACCCAAAATGGTTTAGATGATTTTCTTTTTCAATTGGGTGATTTTTAGGTTCACAATGTTAGTTTTCAGGGGTGTACCCTTCAAGGAACTAACATATCCATGTTCCCTTTCCCCAGGTGGGCTATGTTAGTTCCCAGAAGGTATTTTAATAGGGAAAATGGGGGTACCATTGGAATGGTACCCTTAATAATCAACCCCATATACACCTAATATAGCGGGTATTCATCGGGCATATCTCTTTTTAAAGGGCTCCTTGGAGGGTTTGAACAGCTAGGGTACCATCCCAAAAGTATCACCATTTTCCTATGATAGTTCTTCCACCCTGCAATGTTCGATGTTCCATCTCACCCACCGCTGTTTGGTTCCGACATCAATCTGCACCGCCAGCAAATCAACCTCAGTGGAGATCTGTGACTCGTCTCACGTCTCATAGCTATGGGCATTCAGCCCCTACACCAGCCAAAATGACTCCAAGAATTTCATTTTCAAGGTAAAAGACAGACGCCTTTTTAGGATGATGCCACCTCATGTCATTTGAAATTGATTACTCTAAGATCATTACACCTTTACATCCTTTACATTAAGTTCTAAGTAACTGCTCCCTTACTATGACGTCATACCTTGGGTGTATCCTACCGGCCCAGATTTTGTGTCAATTTCCAACCGTTGCAGCCTCTTGAGCCTCATCTTTACACCACGACTTGGGTGGCGACTTGGCCTATATATTTACCTTGGTCCAATCTTCATGGGCACTATTGGTTGTTAGGTTCAATGTTAAAAATATCCTAGTCATTCTAGAATCCTAGAATTACTTGAAAACACATATGTTGTTGGATTATACTTGCTGCTTTGTTTTTGAACACATGTTTGTCACTTGGATAGTTTTCCTGTCTGGATGAATAGCCACATCAAATGACACCCAGCCTATTTTCACCGGGTTGCAGCTGTTGGTTTTAGGGAAGGGTATAGCGTGAATCTACCCCCCAACCAATAACTGTCACCACCAGGATGACATTACATTTTTAGGCTCGGGAATCCGAACGAAACCTGTATTTGTTACTGGCATCCTGGGTACAGTAGCGTGGTAGATCCAAAGTATAGCTATGCTCCCTAGAACTAACAGTTCGCCCCTGAAAATAGGCCTTTTGACGCCCCCAAAAGGAAACTCATCTTTCAACCGTCAGTTTTCAGGTGCGAACTTGCTGTTGCGAACTGTTGTTTCTGTTTTCCCGCTGGGCATCCAACCCCTGAATGTTCGTAGGTCTGTATTTCGATCCTGGACCTCAGACGGCTGGATCTGCACCCATTTCACCGGAAACACGCTGGAAATCTACAGGTGATGTACCTGGGGAACTTCGGCCTCCAGTAGCTCCCCGAAAAGTCGGAATATGGCCCGATGCTGCTGGTTTTGCCTTTTGCAAGATTGCCTCAAAAATAACCGATAACCCTCAAAAAATTCAGGGTTCCAGCACGAAACTTCTTGAAAAAAGTTCCCACATTTTGTCCAAATCGGAGGGGTCTGCTTGAAAAAAAAAGGAACCCTGCAACCCTTTTTACCATGTAGCTGCAACCCAGCTTATTCAATATCGAACGCATCTAAGCAACTCGCACTAGAAACAAACACGGACACACACAAATAACAAGGTTCCAAAAACAACTGTTGCTCAGAAAACCTTTTCGCAGCTTTGTGGGAGAGCGAAACAAGAAACCACCCTAACCAGTTTAACATCAAATGTCAAAACGCCACCGATTTACTTGACCAAAAAAAGGTGACTTTCATGGTGATATAAAGATTTTACCATAGTAATTCATCCGGAAACATTATACCTCGTTGGTTTTCTATGATCGGATTCCGGGCTTGGCGAGTTCAGACTTCTCATATGACATGCATAAATATTGTGTATAAATAAATACACACATATGTATATATATAGTATATATCATAGGGTACAAGGTGGGGCCCCCTATAGGTTCTAAAGGGAGTCATAACTCCACTTATAGGGGTAATGTACCCCAGTTACCTATCTATTTTTGGCAATTTACAGGGGTTATAGCTCCAGTTACAAACTCGTAAAGGCCCACCTCGTGTGTTTTTCGTCATGTTTTTTTTTCTGAAAACTGCCACCAAGTTACACTACACCCTCAGTCACTGATACACCATCACCACCCAAGGGATATCCCACCACAGAGACTTCGTCCTGAAGTGGAATCAAACCATCGGCAGTGACGAAAAAAAACACCTGGTTGATACTTTCCATTAAATCCTGCCCTAAGAATCAACTGGGACTCTCCGAAAAAGAGGGGTTTGACTACTGTTGTTCGCAGGGTTCTGGGATTTCCAAACCACCAGTGACTTGAGATCCCATGAGTCTTAGGGGTAGGTCAAAAAACAATTTGGTTGCAGATGTATAGTTTGAGGACAATCAATCCACCTCGTTGGGAAGATTCGAGCTAAAATTTGGTGGCAAAAAAACCCTTGAAAATTTAGGGTAAAATGACTGGTTGTTAAGAAAAAAGTGGCGATTCCACCTAGGCACCTGAATTTGATAGATTTCCCAACAAGGTGATGGAAGGTAAAAATCGCCCAGAGTCAAAATTTCTCTTCAAAAAATGGAAAAATCCCACACCCAAATGCTCCATGTATGGAATATTTGCCTGCATTTGGCATAAATTTGTTGCTTTCAGTAGGCAAATATTCCAGACATGGAGCATATGGGACATGAAATAAATAAATAACTCCCTTTTTGATGGTGTTTTTAAGGAATGATTCCCCACCTTAACCCAGGACGACTTTTTCACAAGATTTCAGTAGCCTCAACCTTGGAGGATCATTAGTTAGTGACCCCCAAGGCCATTTGGAAGGGAAACAAAGGCAGGGGTCTTACGATCACCATGGTTATCTGGTTGGTGGTTTCAACCCATTTGAAAAATATTAGTCAAATGGGATCATTTCCCTAGTTAGGGGTGAAAATAAAAAATATATATCTGAAACCACCACCTAGTTATTAACCTTGTATCCAAGTCCTGGGATGATCCTCCAAATGGTGGGCATGACACCAAATTCTAAACTTTCCCATTACAAAACGACGCTCCTTAAAACTAACAGCAAAAGCTCCTACAAATAGGCCGAAACCCAAAAGGAAAGGATCGTCTTCCAACCAGATTTCACCTAACATTTCAGGTACCTACCCTCCCTGAAACGAACATGTCACCTGAAAATGGATGGTTGGAATACTAGTTTCCTTTCGGGATAGCCTATTTCAGAGGTTATGTTAGTTTCAGGGAGGGTGTAGTCCCAAAGTCAGCTACCCTGGCCCCACCCCTCATGAGCCTCGCCAAATCGATACCCTACAACGGATGGTGCATGGTTCATATGTTTTTCCTTTCATGCTTCTGAACCATCCCTACATCTTCACGCATGGTTGGATTTTTCTATTGCCATGTTAGTTTTCCAGGGCGTATCTCATTTGAGCTAAGAAAAAGAATCCTTATTACTTTC
Organism: Breviolum minutum Mf 1.05b.01; assembly: GCA_000507305.1. NCBI lineage: Eukaryota > Dinophyceae > Suessiales > Symbiodiniaceae > Breviolum > Breviolum minutum. The sequence continues at coordinate 99,709 of DF240284.1, forward strand.
CATTGAAAACTGGCTGTTTGACAGGGATTCCAATAATGAGATATAAAGAACTATAACAAAGGGTAGTATAACCCCGTATATACCAGGGCAATCTATATATATAAATTCTTAACCGGAATGTTTCGGCCATTTTGGGGCCCGGATTCCCTTACGAAAAACCGAGGTGACGGCGCCGCTCCTGCAAAGACGGCATGCGACCAAACTCCAAGGGGCTTACCTTGGAAAGGAAACATCCGAAAAAACCCATGGGAGTTGATGTTGTCGAGTGGTAATTGCTGGTTGTTTGTTGTTGTTGTTGTTGTTGTTGTTGTTGGTCATTGACTCTTCCAGAACTCCAAGCTCCCGATTCAGATGGCCCCCCATCACTTGTCCCTCCTGGAAAACAGCTTGCAATGAACTACTCCTTGGTGGTTGTAATTGCAATGAACAAAAATGGTTTTGAAAAAAAACAAAGATCGAAAGTCACGTGGGTCTCAAAAATGTTCCGGGACACTCCAGAATTCAATTCGGTTCAATATGGTTCAATAATACCCTCCCATTTAAAAAATCCATCATTTCATGAGAATCCAGGGGAACCCTCGCAAAATAAGGCCTGATTAAGATCTGATTAAGGCACTATCAAGGTATCATGGTGGTTGATCATCCCTTAATAAGGCAGCAAGGCCTTGGCGGAAACTTGGCATGGGGTGTGTGGGCCCCTTAGATTCCCATGGTTAGGTCAAGGTTTTGAGAAGCACACTGGAAAACCAGAAAAAAAAACATATCGACTCTATGTCATCCCACTAAAATTGCTTGGTTATGACTTGGATCTACCTGCCACCCAGGATTCAATCGTTGCAAGTGAAGCCGGTGGCATAAACTAATCATCCAGGTGGTGACTGCAATCCTGGGTCATCCACTTTATAACTAATAAGGATCCTTGAGAATGGTTCATGATACACTCCCTAAAACTCTCATAGCCGTAGCACCTGTAAATTGTGGTTTCCCATAGGAATCTCCTTTTCCAGAGGTCTATTTTCAGGTGCAAACTGCTAGTTTCAGGGGAAGTGTAATCATCCACAATTGGATATCTTTTCATCAACCCACATAAAAAACGAAAACAATTTGAATTTTTGTCAATGCTCGCCAAAAGGCCTCAAAAAAAAACATATGGGGGTTTCCAAAAATACTGGTACCCCCAAATCATCCATTTTAATAGGGTTTTCCATTATAAACCATCCATTTTGGGGTATCCCTATTTTCGGAAACATCCATATCCCAAACTACCAACTATCCCAAACCACCAGCGCCAAAAGACATCACTCCAGAAATCTTCATCTTCAACACCTCAGCTCCGGAAAGAACTGTTCACTTGTGAACATATGCCGAAAGGATGGGAAATGATGTTTTTGTTTCAATACTTTTTTGTGGGAGAAAACAACAACGCCTCAAGTTTGGAATGAACCCTTAGCATGCTTGAACAGGGGTCATTTCGTGTATCTGGAGCTCGCTTGGAACTAGTAAAATTCCAGCGGAAACGTTGACTGTCTTTGGGATATCAATGATATCAACACCAAAAAAATGGCGAACCTTGACTTTTTTGAGACACACCTATGACCTACTAGTACTTCTCATGGGTGGATCTTGAAAGGTCCCAGGGTTTTTTATGGCTTGGCAAAAGGATATTCAAAACGATACGTGTAATCCGCCGGGCTGTTTTTACTTTATACTGGAACTTTACATTTGTCCGTTTTGGTATCGTTCTGCCTGTTGTGACGTGACTAATTTGTACTCCAATCCTGTCAATCCCCATGTGTCTCATCTGGTGTTCGATACTCTTGGCCTGGGAGAACATGGTACCTTCAGCGGGATAATCCACAAAATGTGCCTCTGATTCTATGCCTGTTCTCCAGATGGAAATTCACAACTGGGAATATTAAAAAACATGTGTCCATTGTGATCTTCTTAATTCTTCCCAGTTGAAAGCTAATCTGAAATCACAGATACGTAATCAATAAACCCCTATGCTGTTGAAGAAGTGGAGGCGTCCCAAGTTTAGTGGCAACATCTCACTTTCCTGGCGCCCACCCAAGCTTTAGCAATTGTGGTCTGGATGATTTCTCCATGCTAGGTTGACAATGAGCAGTCAAAAAAAACATGTACGTTAAATTCCATTCTCCTCTGTAAAAGGGATCCTTATGATGACCTGTTTTAATGCCTGTTTTAATCCCCATATATCTGGAATCTTATCATGTATTATCCCTTGTACAACCCGAACAAGGAAGGTAATTTTGAATCAGCTCACATTGTCTCCAAACCAGCTTCGGAAGCGACCGGAGAATTTTTTGCTTCGTTGTGCGCACATTCCCCTCTCATCTTCTCATCTGCTCACTCACTACAACAGGCAGCTTCGTGACATACTGAGTCACCTCAAAGTAGGCAGAAATCTGTGGATTTTTCATTGAACAACAGAATCCCAGCTTCCATGCTCAAATGAAGCATACCACAACCATGAAAACATGATTGGATGCTGATTGGATACCTGGCTTTTTTTGAAAAAGCTGCGACTATTTAACAACTCAGGTGGCTTTATATAACCACAAATCCCAGGGTAGTTGGGAAGATTTAGTTCCCTGCCTGGAGGATCATCCCAGGACTTGTAAGTAGTTAGGATCACCCCTATTTCAAAACCATTAAAAAGGCCATTTGGAAGGGAAATAAAGGCAGTTAGGGGACTTATGATCACCATGGTTATTAACCACATATCCAAGTCATGGGATGATCCTCCAAGTGGAGTCCGTACCATTTTTTGAGATTTGACACATCATTCCGAGCTAACATTTGCCGAGGTACTGGCCGATTTGAAGCTAACTTCACCTACCAGTTGTGCCAAGCGTAAGACCATGGTGTCCATCATGGTGACATTGGCCAAGCTTTAGTGTAGGCCTCAATGATGATTGCGCTGAAACGGAACGGAGAGAGAGTACAGTAAGATGGAACCTACTAACATTACACCACCGAAGATTACCATAGAACCTGAAAATGATTGTTTGGAAGACTAATTTCCTTGTGGGATGATCTATTTTCAGGGGCTATGTTAGCAGTTTCAAGGAGTGTACATATTTTTTTGCATAGTCTTTCCAGTTCGTTTATAGATGTTTATAGCCCTACAAATATGCACCTGTTCACCCGTATCTGCTTGCAAAAGTACCTTCCCCAACACCAATGGTCTGGATTCTAGGGAGGGATAAGGGCGCAGATTTTGCCACCCAGTCACCTTTCTAAACCTGTCCCCTGAAAGTCCAACTTGAAATAGATAGCTCATATGATGTAAAGTCTGTCCTAAGAGAAGAGTTTAGTAGACATCTACCCCTCTCCCCAAAAAAAACGATTAATATGAGCCAAGTTATAAACTATAGATAGTCAGTCACATGGAACTTTCATTGAAAACATATTTTGGTTACAACAGGACGGTTCTTTGTGCTTACTTCTGTGAAAATAAAACCCTGTATCTACACTATATACATACGTATGTGTATATATATATATATATGTGTATATTTATTCATTGATATACAGTATCTATATCTACAATAGCTCTACTTCCCATATAAAGTTCGCCTTGGACCCCTACTTCACTGAATTTTCCATTCACCCACCTGAAATGTCTCCCACTGGGTCGTTCCTGGGATGTATAAAACCCGAGGTAAATGGTGGGATAAACTACCAACCTCAACTGGTGAACGCCGGATTTCAGCCATCAACAGTATTGTTTGTTTTCAGTCCCACATGGGAAAATGATCCAATTTGAGTAATATTTTTCAATTGGGTTGAAACCACCAACTAGTTTTGGTGATATTGTGCGCCTCGCACACAGTGGACTTTCAAAGTTTTTGTTGTGTTGAAGTTACGTGCATCAAGATGAACTACAAAACATGAGATCTCAACACTGGTGGGGACTGGAGATGAAAAAACCTTGCTAAGAAACCCAGTCGGTAACCCCTCTTTTTCGGAGGGTCCAATGATTTTGAGGGTAGGTTACTTGGATCGTGGTATTTCAACCAATCTAGATGTGAAGTTAACAGTCTTTGAAACCTGGGATGTGATGCTATTGGATCAACACAATCCAGAAGTTATAGTAGAAACTATTGATGTATATAATTTAAATGTTCCATAAATTCACGTCAATTCACGGGTATTTTTGCACCATCCCAAGATGTTTTGTCCATTCCAGCATCACATTGCGTTACTTATATATATATATAGATATGTTTGATTCATCCCAAGCGTCTCAGCGAGAATTTGCATCACCTGCATGACTGCAGTGATAAAACGTGATATCCCATGATCCACAAGATCCGGTGAAGAAATTCACGAGTCTTTGAAACAGTTGGAATTCCTAGCAAAGTTTCAAAGGGGTGAAATGAATCCCATCGTTTGTAGCTCATAAAATTGTCCCTCCATTTGAGTGCAATTTTGATTTTTTAGTAGAGTTTTTCCGTGGTGTTGTCTAAAGCGTCACCATGGTTCTTGCAGTATCTGAAACTCATTACTCGGCATGTAAAGTTTCTGGAATCTGTCCTACCTTTGTTTTTCCTGGACATGAAAAGACTTTGAACCACCTTGATTAACCACAGCCTAGCCACTTGCTGAGGAGAATTTTAGATGCCCTAACGCAACCAGATCAAATTGATCAACTTTAAGGACGTTGTATCTCCAGCATCCATGAATCGCGTCATGGTTTTTCTATTGCATCAATGATTCGCATCCGTGCTCCATATGAACAAAGCAAAACTCTATCCTGAAATGCTTTACAATTGACCGTCTCTACCACAAAAGGAAACAAACACCTGCGAAACAATCACGAACACTGCACCCATATGCGTCCCATCTGGAACCCGATAGCCGCTCCAACATCGACCCGCAAGTCACACCTGTCGTCCGGCATGTTCACGATCTTCCACCGAGGCGTTCTGAGCGTCAACTCAATTTGACTAACTCGACCAACTCAACTTTTTACCGTCACCATTCCAGATTAAGCACCTGAATCTTGAAACGGTCTGACATTGATTCGCCTTAACCACCCAGAACATGGCTATAGGGGCTGAAATTTGACAAGGTTTTAAGCATACACCCCGGAAAATTGACCGATCCAAATTTTGCTACTGATAGTTTGGAAAAGGCAGCCCTGCCAGCAAGGGGTTTTGGTCATCCAAATCTAGCCTGCTTTTAACCCGAAGTTCCGCGACAAACAACACGCCAAAACAAGCGGCGTTCCTACTCGCCATCAACCGGCCCACTTGCAAGCATACCATCACAAGATCCACTCAACAGGCTCAATCCTTTTGGAAAGGTCTGCAAGGCGTTTCATGTAGTTGGATGCGCTTTCAGATTTTCCGCCATCATTTTGGGGGGAATGCCATTAGCCCATGAAGTCGGCCAACCATGCATTTGCCTACAGAGAAGAATGCTGTGGGCTGCTCGCCTCATCAACTTTCGGAGGCGAAGAACTAGCACTTTGCGGAATTCCTGGTGGGTTTGTGGATGCCCCAAAAACCTCAACAAATCCAAGTCAGCCGCCCAAAAGACAAAAGGTCACAACATAGACCTCACTGGAAGTGCGGATGTCAAATGTTCGACCTTGTGAATCAAAAAGAACATGGTTCTGATATAGCCAAAACCCCTTTGGGAAAGGTTGACCGCGGCCGTTGTTTAACGATCGCCGATGGCATCCCCGAGTTTGAAGGATTTGTCAATGATGAAACCCGATTCACGGTTTCAAATGCTAGGATTTCAAGGTTTCAAATTGTCACAAAAAGAATTATGACAAAGAGACCTTTTTTTCCCCAGTAATTTGCATTTGTTTGGCATTTTTAGATGAACTATATTTGGGAGATCAGAACTACGAACTAGCAATCGAACTGCTGAGTTTCCATGTTGTTTTCCCTTATAATTGATTGTGTTGGTGTCATTTTCAAGCTTACCAGTTATAGCAAGTTGATACAACTGACAACTTTGATTTCTTCTTTGTCTATTTTCTTCAGAAACCTTCCTAGCATCAACCTAGGAAAAATCCACTGACAGGAATTTGTATTCCCCTTGTTTTGATCATTCGAAAATTCAGCCAATTTACTGGACATTGCGGTCATATAGGAATTCCAGGAATCCCAACTACACCTCCCCACCCGAAACAATTCACACACCAATAAGAGAAATTGCCGGTTTTGATCAAGGGCTTCTGAAGCCCAGACTCTTCATTTCATGGCTGGTCAACCTACCCCCCCCTAGCGCACCCCCGTCGGAAATAAGGGTTTAATAAGGCCATAGTAAGGGAAACCAATGTTTAATAAGCCCGTAATAAGGTCTTGTTTCGGAGGGGGGTACATTAGAGGGGGTAGGTTGACTAGCCATAATCATGGGGCTGCCTTTATCGTGAACATGGCCATTTTTGGTTGGAAGTTGCAACATGGCCACCCAATCCGTGTACTTATAATCTTAGGAAAGACCTGCCAGATTTCACCAAAGATTACAGGTACCTTAAAATGTAGGTAAGAAAACCAATAATAAGCTTGTATGGTTCAGTACCTGCATTTTGGATACCTGAAACTTTTGGTGAAGATATCGGATTACCCCGTATATAGATCTGGTACAGCATTCGATTTTTGATATACCACGCATTGGAAGATCAAGGTATCCAATAGGTTTGGTTTCACTGTGAAGTTTTTTTTTTCGGATGGACACTTCCACATATGACATATTTATATATATTCATATACATAATGTGGAACTCCCTAAACTACAAATTTTAGGGCCTACGAATTTACATCAATCTGTCACCCAAAAAAAAGATGCAATTAACATGTCTGTCAGGATTTTAGGTCGCCAAAAAAGTTTCTCCTCCCAAGCAACCAAAAATAAAACCTACACTTACAACCCAACGTACTGTTGATGGAAGAAATCCTGCACCACCTGGGATGTATAAAACCCTGTAAATAATGGGATAAACTACCTATCAACTGGTGCAGGATTTCTGCCATCAAAAGTACCATCGCATTTTAGATCGAAACTTCCAAAACTTTTGACCAAAAAACATCACTATTACCCTAAGAATCATTGGCCCCTCTGAAAAAGAGTCGTTTGACTCTGTATAGCAGGGTTCTTTTGGATCTCCAGTCCCCAGCAGTTTTGAGATCCCATGATTCTTAGGTTAGGATAATTCATCAGAAAAACTGGAAAAATTGCCCGAGATGTCTTCTTGGGGCATCTGATGTTGGCCAAAGGCACCTCGGCCTTTCGCATGGCCACAATTTTCAGCAGTCGGTGCTGCCAGTTAATGTTATACCTGATGGCTGAGTCGTGTCTCAAAAAGGTAACATGGATAACATGGAATTTCATCCAGCAGAATTTCGTGTCTAGAAAACAAAGAATAGATAGATGTTGTATCATATAGTGTGTGTATCTATATCTAAATCTAAATACAGTACATATATTATATATATATATATGTCTTTCATATACACATATATTGACTTGATCATATTCATATCTTAATTTCACTGAATTGAAACCATTTATCCGAAGGAAGCACGGACCCGACACAGTAAGTCATATGGATCCCTGTACGAACGAGGTTCCCACACCGGCATAGAAACACAACAGCTTCCACAGAAAAACTGATATGAAAGGTAGGGATTGGGAGTATAATGTGATAATATGTATATCATGTGTGCAAGATATGCCTTCATTCACTACCTAACTGTGGGAAGGCCCTTGCAAACCTGAACAAGTCAAAATCTACAACATCTATCTGGGCAAACTACTATAATTCCTAAACCTGAATTAAGGGCACTTTGTGGTGACCTCGGCTGAGGTCGACTCAATCTTGACTTGAAAAACCTATACCTTCAACAGTTTCACCAAGCCAAGAGATGCCCAGATGGAGGGGTCAAAAGTCGCGTTTTTTAGTGACTGGTCCCACCTCGAAATGGGGAATCCACTATTGGGTTGATGAGTTTATCCCCTACCATAGGGAAACAGTAGGTGTTTAGACCTGATTGCACATGTAAATCGAGAAACCAAATTTTTTGCATTGTTGCCCCCCTGAAAGACTACTTGTACATATCGATAAGACCTTGATTTCTTGAGGTTGGTTAAGGATGGGTTTCAGCTCCAAGTCACATCGCCACTGGACCCATACCACAATGAACCTCGTTGATCTAGCGCGATCATATTGTTGATGGATGAAATTCTGCACCAGTTGATAGGATTTGATAGGTAGTTTATCCCTGTATTTACAGGGTTTTATACATCCCAGTTGAGGTTGGTAGTTTATCCCATTATTTACCTCGGGTTTTTATACATCCCAGGTGGTTGTTTGGGATTTCTGAACCATCAACAGTATCATGAGAATCTAAGGGGCCAGACCCTCCCCAAATGGCTAAAGGGACAAGCAGGTGGTATTTCTAATCCTCTTAGGCCTTATTTCCAGGACAGGTTGGTGGAGGTACCAAAAGGTTTACAAAAACAACATCTCCCCCGGATAAGCATCACCAAGAATAGCTGATAAGTCTTTCATTTTGTGTTCGTTGGGAGAGGTGAACCAACTTCAACTGCATGGCCCAGGGCACTCCACTTATGGCCCAGTGAAACCCATCATGTTCGGCCATAGGGTAAGTTATTCCTATAACAATCAGCTCGGGGCCCAACAACAAAGCTGGAACCAACCACCAAAATCAGCTTGCTGTAAATGACTCTTGCGGCAAGTACTGAAAACTTGCCAACCAAACAAGGTTGAGAAAGAAGTTGGTTCCAACGTCCTTACAAGAAAAACAAAAAAAAACAAAACTGGGACCAAATTTGAATCCCAAGTTTTCAAGTACCAAGGTGGTACTTAAAACTTCACAATTCTCAGCTTCACGTTAAAATCATCAGGGAGTTTCACCCATTGGAAACTCCGATTTCTTCGTTTTTTTTGGGCCCGCCCATCGTTCCCAGGAGACAAAATCCGTCCGGCTCTTCCTTCCTTTTAGGGGCAAGAAAACGAAAAAAAGGCACTCCAAAAATTTCCAGGAGCGGGAGGTTTGGTAAACTCCGCCCCTTTTTTGGGTTTTCAGGGATCATTGAAATTCCATTTTGACACCTCCTGACCCGTTGGGTTTCTACCAAGGCCCAGAAACCCAAGCACGACCAAACCTCAGGTTTTCCCCCGGGGTAAAAGCTGAGAAAATGGAAGCGTCCCTTTCTCTGGTAACATGTTCACGTGAGCAACGGCTGATTGGTTCATGACGAGATCCTTATAATGGCTTATTATTATAGTTCATATATAATCCTTACACAACTGGGTAGTAGAAACCCTATATGCAGCAAATAAGGAGGGTTTTAGTCACTGCACATGTGTCCTGGCTCAGATTCGAACATGATTCTATTTCACCAACAGAAATCTGTTGAAAGAAGGGCATTCCCCCCCGATAAGGAGATTCATCTTTCAAGCTTCTCAGGGGCTAAGCTCGCTGTTTCTTTGGATATTTGTCGGGTCAAGTACCAATCTTGGGGGTGAAAAACATGTGAAAAATACTGGAAACAGTACCCTGACATAGAGTGGTTTTGGAATCCGAAGACAACTCCCCCGTTTGTGAAAAGTCGGTTTTTAACATCCATGAAAATGAAAATTTCTACCAGGCAATTTTCTGCAGAAACAGCTTACCACGAAACAACGTATCCCTTGTTCTTGTTGTTGTTCTTGTTGTCGTTTAAGATATTGTTTTGGAACCTTTACCAACACAACTTGGTCTAACGTTTGACTGAAAAGCATTGATCTTAATTCACCCTCGAGTTCTTCGCTGGCATCTTGTAAAACCAACCTGGCCCTTCACAAATCCAACATCCCCTTGGTAAAAAATTGGGCATTCCGATGTTACATCCTGGAAAATCAACATGTTGAACCCAAAAATGGAGGGTTGGGAGATGTTCCTTTTCAATTCGGTGACTTTTAGGTTCAACATGGGTGTTTCCAAAAATAGGGGTACCCCCAAATCATCCACTCTAATAGGGTTTTCCATTATAAACCATCCATTTTGGGGTACCCCTATTTTTGGAAACGCCCACATGTTAATTTTCCAGGGTGTATTCAGGAAAAATGGCAACAAAAATCCCCCAAAAACCTGCCGAGTGGCTGATCCTTTTTCACCGTACCAAAGCGAAGGGGTGCTGCACGATTGATGCGGCAGGACTGGCCAACATGTTCCTGACAGGTGAAAAAAACCGTTCATGAGGGGATCCTAACTTCCATCCCGAGACATCCAAGTGGATGTTTCCAAAAATATTGGTACCCCAAAACACCCCAAAATGATCATTTTTAGTAGGAAAACTCATGGTTGTTGGGTACCACCATTTTAGGAAACCCCCAAGTATCGTCACTTTTTCCCGGGGCTGAAAAAACCCTCTCTGAAAGGGGTATCCTAAGGGTGAAGCCTTAACCCTATCGAAATCTGTTCAAAATTTTTGCCTTAGTTGTGGTACGAGTTCTTCATTCACAACCTGGTATCCTAAACAACCAGTTTCAAATGGATGTTTGGTGAAACAAACATGTTTTATGTAATGATTTGGAATCATCCAATTGAAACAACCAATTCATAAACAGATGTTTCAGGTTCCAGGAACAAACACATTACTCTCGCTGAAGCTAACATATCTACTGAAAATCAATGGTTGGTTCAGATGAACATTTCCATTTGAAATGGTCCCTTTTTTGGGGAACATGTTAGTTTTCGGGGGGTAGGAAAAAAACGCTAAGGACCATTTTTGAAAATCCCTAAAGTGTGCTTGGATTCTAAAACTCATACATTTGAACTTGAAGAAACTTTGCAGGGGAGCTTTAAAGAAAAAAGAAGATACCACGTTCACCACTAGTTCAACCCTTCGAAAAGCCACTCAAAAAAATGAAAGTTTCAAAAAAAAAACAAAACGCTTCATCAACTTTCCTTTTCCGAGGCCAAAAAGATGCCTTTTTTTGCAAGCGGTTGAGAGATGTCCCCGAATCAGCAGTGCAGTGGAGGGATGTGTTTTTTCTTCAAAACATATGTGCCTCTGAGACATAGCAATAGGGATGTTTGCCATAGAAGGAGTTGCCACAACTGGAGGTGCACCAATTGCTACCTCACCGTTTTTCGAAGGAGTCCCGCCAAAGTGTGATGAAGACCGTTTTCTAAGGATATTAGTCGAAAACCACCCGAAAACTAAAAGTGACAACGAGGAAAAAAAACATTTACACATTTAAAGATGTACCTGGTTGGTGCTCAACAATCAACGTATTGCTCATTTGCTCGTCATTTAGCAGGCAAGATGGCCATTCGTCGCACATTGGCTCATCATTAAGCACAACCCAGTGTATCTCCTATTAGAAATTGGTGGATTTTCCATTTATGTTAGGAAAAACTGGAGGGTAGATTTTGAACAACCAGGTCCGGTGCCAGCTGGAGCCACAAGACCAACCCAAAAAAACCCAAGTTTTTTACCGAAAGAGTTGAGGCCGGATTTCAAAGGGGGAAGGTTCATCGGTAACCAAAAAAAAACGATCCCTTCCCCACCCCCAAAAAAAAGAGGTCCCAAACTAATTTCTAGCGTTCACAATGGAACATAAAACCCAGACAAAACAAATCAAAAAAAATGTTTCGCTTGAAAAAAACAATCCCCCGCAAAAATGGTTTGTCTGCAAAAAGGTGTATCCAGAACACGTGGGAAAAGCAAACTCCATTCTTTTTGTGGACCTTGGGAAAAAGGAAAATCATCATCTTCAAAAGAGCCGTGTGAGTCGGAAACCGGTGCTCAATCCTCACCTTGGTGCGATCCCTTTGCTCATCATTTCGTGGGGATTTGTTGGTCATTCAGGGCTGCAAATTCATGAATGCTCACGATAAGCACAACCCATGGGATTTGTGGATTTCGTTCCCAGACCTGCTTGGAAGTGGATAAATTGTATACCAAGTTATTGGCAATTTATATAACCACCTATAAAGTAAGCGGTGGATACACAGGAATTTCGGACCCAAATTTCGGGATGTTTCTCTTACTCAACGGCCATTTGGAAAGAATGCAAACCAAACATGTAATCATGCATGTGTGTATATATAAATATTATGTAAGTATATCTGTTACAATGTTTTTTGTATGTTTTTGTTAACTTTTCAATCATGTCATGATCTTTTTCGACATCGCCCAGTCTCATCCTCGACTGTCAGATTTTCCATCCGACATCGGTTGGGTTTTTCGAAAAAACACATCGGCCGCCAACATCCAAGCGACACACTTGTTTTTCCTTCTCAGGCCAGTAGACATTGTTGGCCTCACAAAAGTCGGCAGCAAATTTTGAAGCGAAGCCAGAACCGAAAAGAATGGTGGATCTCGTATTACCCATAGGATCCATGGTCATGGTATATTTACCTACATGAATGGTTCATTTTTATGGTAAATGTAGGCAAATATACCATACATGGATCCTTTGGGCATTGCCAATTTTTCCATGGAATCTCCCAATTCTTATTTCTGCGAAAAACCCCCGAAAACGAACATGGAACCTGAAAATCAGCCCCTGGAAAAGGAGACTCCTCTTGGAAACCATCAGTGTTAGGTTCCATGTTAAATTTGGCGAGCGTAGTTTGAAACCTATTGGGTTTAAACTCGAAGAGGCTAATATCTGTTTTGTTCTGTGAATGGTTCAGATTTTCTTCCAAGCTTCTAGAAGATTCGGAGAATCTTTATGTTTTATCCTGGTTACTTATGGGAGATGCTTTCAAAAATACGAGTATCTGTATATATACATATACATGTTATGCCTGTACCTCTAGTGGATAATTGAACAAGAATTCCTAGTTCACAGGGTAGTGATAGGTGTTGGTAGGTTCCGACCCATCACTTCATTCAATTGAACATATTAATCAAATTGGATCATCTCTACTTTGTACAGGTAAAAACCAAAAAGCTAGTTGATTGTTTCAACCCATCTGAAAAATATGAGTCAAAATGGGTTCATCTTCCCCAATTTTAGGGGTGAAAATGAAACACATTGGAGTTGCCACCACCTATAAAAAGTCTCTGACGCCACCTCTTGCTTCGGTTCGTATTGAGGCCCATCACTTCACTCTTGCTTCCACTGAATAGAAATGATCACCGCTTGAAATCAACCATTCAATGTTGCCCAATCGATCCCAACTTACACTCCCTATACAACTAACAGCAAAAAAAAACGGGCTCCAAAAAGAAAAGGCGAAGAAGGTCTTCCCAACCTTTACTTTTCAGGGGCGAGCCCTGCTGTTTAATTTCTAGGGAGGTTCGTTTTCAAGTCCTCAAACAAAACCACCGGTGAAATTCATGACCAACCAAAAATCCGAATCGAAAAAGAAATGGATGTTTCCAAAAATCGTGGTACCCCAAAATGAATGATTTATAATGGAAAACCTTATTAAAATGGATGATTTGGGGGTACCCGTATTTTTGGAAACACCCAAATCTCTCAAAAAAGCTCGGTCCAGGAACTTCACAAGTCGTGGCTTCAAGTCCTGGGAATTCCGATAGGAACAGAGAGCTCGGTATGCATGGGGAATCGGACCTTCGTTTCAGGGAGGTTGGCGGGCTCAATTTTCAGGGGTGGAAAAAAAATTGACAAATGGAACATGGAAATCCCAAAAAGCTGAAGTGAGATCGGAATTTTTTGGTGACAAAATTGAACGCTGACGTTGAGTTACATTGGCTGAGGATATAGAGAGGGTAGATGCTTTTGGAATGAAAGGTACTATAATTACTATAACTCTTTTAAACTATGGCTATCTTTACTGCCTGCTTTTGACCGATCTGAAAAATATGCTCGTCAATTTGGATGATTTTTCCCAGGGTTGAGGTTGAAAATTCCAAAAGACAAAATGCCCTGTGAATCATGGAATGAGGTGAAATGCTGTTGATGGAAGAGATCCTGCACCAGTTGATATGTTAAATATCCCATTATTTACAAGGTTCTATACATCCCAGGTGGTTGTTTGGGATTTCTGAACCATCAACGGTATCCATTGGGATGGAGGGAAAGCTCCTCCAGATGTTGCCCAAACCTTCGTTCTCTGGGGTTCCTATTCAAAAAAAGAAAGGCGACGATCAGAAAATTCAGCAATGAAGGGATAAGATGCATGGTCATTTGTCATATTGAAATGTGCATTTTTAAGTTGTATCGGAAGATAGTAGCAAGTAATCTCTCCGACATGTTTATGCTTAACCCACCAATCACATTGAAAGGTTTGACGAAAAACCCACCATAATCCCGATTTCATAAGGTTTCGAAAGAAAAACGAAGCAGACAAAAACTACAGTCTTCATCCTGCTTACATCCTGCTTGTCCTGGCTTCAGCACGCAAAGAGAATAGTCGTCCAAGCACTTGGGGTCATCGTCACCACGGCATTGTTCCTGAAGCAGCCATGGCAGATGTTTTTATGAGATTTGGGAGAAGACTTTTCGGAAGCCACGAACCCAAAAATGCAATATCTTTACAGATCTTACACCTCCGAAGTCTAATATATCTCCTGAAACATCTTAGTTGGAAGGCTTTCTTTTGAGGTGTAAATTTTCAGGGGCTGTTAAACTATTACAGATCTTAAACCCCCAAGAAGCTTCAAACCAAATTTTAAGGTCTCCAACGTCTCTAATTTTGTTTGGTCTGTTTGGCGAGGAATTGGCGCATGTGTTTTTTTACCTGGATGTTATTTTTGTTGGGAGGCAATTTCTTGTGGGGGGGGTGTCCAAAGAAGAGAAACACGTCATATCCCTTCACCTCATTGCACTTCGTGCCAGGGCAATCTGCGAGTGTAAAATCACAACACTTAGCAGTCTCAAAGAATCATCAATCCAACTTGGTATCATCTGAGATATGGTAAGTACTTTCTTTCAGGGAATCCTCAACATGTTTCCGGCTACATCGTCGCCACATCATGTATACTGTGGATATATACCAGCGCCGGATCTCCCCAGCAATGGATTTCGACACTACAGGCCTTGTTTGGATCCCTGAAGGTTGGTGATCGTAACTGTTGTTTTATCACTCGCGTATTGGTATAGTATGAGTGTGTAAAACAGCACGGGTAAAATTGAGAATGCACATCTCCAAGGATCATCGAAGGGAATTCGACATCGAGAACTTGGATTTTGTTGCTTCTTCGATGCGATTTTGAAAAAGTGAAACCAAAAATTGTCTCCCAAATGGTGGTTTGATGGTGATTTACCATGGTAGACAGTATGAAAAACAATCACCTTAAACCAACAAAAGAGAATCCAGAATCCCATCCACCATTCCATGTCAAGGATCTTTGGTGTTGGGATGGATCAACATTTTGCTTTCAACCTCAGGATTTGCACCGTCACCATTGTTCTGTGTGTGTGTGATTCAATATGCCAAATGAGCCACGAAAAAAAAACAAACGGCCTTACTTTCCATGAAAAATACTGGTTGTTTAATCAGGATCCTTATAATATGATTTAATTATAATCCCCAGATAACTGGGTAGTATAATGACCTATATACCCTAAACAACCAGGGTTTTGTTCATTGCTCAAATGATTTTCGAGATACTTTTGTTGTCAGAAAGTCTGGGGTGAAGTCTTCCACGCTCGGAAAACAACAAGAAATTCTCTGCCATGAACTTTCACTGCAAGGTAGTCCACTTTCGCTAGTTGGTGGTTTCAACCCTTTCGAAAAATGTTAGTCAAATTATATCAAAAAATATATTTGAAACCACCACCGAGTACAATATCGAGGCCCAATCACTTCGCTCTTGCTTCACTTGATAGAAAATTTCTAGTTCAAACATCACCAGTTGACTCCCAAGTGATAGTAGTTATATTGGATCATGTTGCCAGGTAGGGGTGAAAATAAGAAACATTTGAAATCATCACCTAGATCACAACATGTTTTAGCTATCTATTGAATGCATTAATTAAATTGCAGGGGTGTACCCTAAATATCTATACTACAATGCCACCACCTACAAAACTTTCTGCCTCATTCCAACAAACTAAGTTTCAGACTGCTTTCAGCTCATCTTCCTCGGAAGGGCAAAAGATTTCTGACGCATTTTGGTCAGCAAATGGTGGCCCCTTCAATGTATATTGAACTTAAAAAGGATGGACAAATTGCACTGAAATTTGCTATACACCTTTGAAAGTGACCATTTTGAAGCTGAAAATCACCTGTTTGAAAATGAAAATCATCTCAACCAAATCTTCATGTTTGGGTTCGAAATGCTAATTTCCAAGGCTGTAATCTTCATTGCCAGGTTTTTTGAAACAAAAAATAAGGGATACCTAGTGATGAAATAGTCATCAGCTCACCTTTAGTTTTGAACGGAAAAAAGCAACACCTAAAAAAGGCATTGAACAATTTCATGACTGGTCAACCAACCCCCAGGGCCACATAACCTGCCCAGACATAAGGGTTTAATAAGGCCTTATTGAGGGAAACCAAGCCCTTAATAACGCCTTATTTCTGGGTCTTGAGGGGGGTTTGTGGGGGGGTAGGTTGACCAGCCATGACTTGAACACTTCCCATCTGCGGGATGTCTTGTGTCGAATCTTTGGAGGAAAATGGAGAAAATCATCCAAACCAAAAAAAAACAGAACCAACAAAAAACCATAAGAAAACAACAACAAAAAAAAACCTAAGAACCAACCCCAGAGAAAACAGGAAGAAAAAAAACATAGGCGAAAAACTGTTCACCTTCCAAGTCTCCGCATCCATGAGCCTTGTCTGCGCAGCATCTCGCAACCTGGTGAACCCAACAGGTTTTCACGTCGGGCACGTGGTGACGTGGTGACCTGCCTTGATCCAAGAGAAAGGTAGCATGAAAAATCGCCTTCATGATGCACCAGGAAAAATCTGAACTTGTCTGATTGTGTTGGAGCTCATTTTAAAGCATTCATAGGTTGTGTCTTTAACTGTACTTGCTGTTTTGTGTGCTTGTTGAGGGAATGAAATGTGTCATATTGATTCCGTATGCATCAAATGCAACATACCGTCAGCCCGGCAGGAAAAAAAAAGGTACAACCACTACAACCGGCCTCAATGGAAGTCACAAAAATCACGTTCGGGGGTTCCACTACACCAAACCATTGGTTTATCGTGACCGGTTTGGTCTCCGAGTCAGATTCTTCATGCATATATTTTGCCAAAAATGACAGTAAGGTAGAGGGGGGAAGAGAGCGAAAATTGATCAAATTGGACATCTGAACATCTGCACCTGGCCTTTTTGAGAAGAAATAACTTGGCCTTAATCACCCATTAAGAGTGGAAAATGAAGGTTTGTAATTGGTCACGTTTTCTGACTGTTCAGGGGGGGGGTGAACCTGATAAAGAACCATTTTCAGATCATTTCCAGAAGGATTTGTGCTGATTCCTTTGGAGGCATGCTGCTGATCCCCATAGAACTAGGTAGTTATGGTAGTTATCCATCCCCTGCTCCAATGCGAGGAATCCTTCCTAAACCTCGAAATGAAATTGGGAAAATTGGTCAACAGAGATCGTAATTAATATTTTACCCGGATCTTTGTATATACCTTACATACAGTACATATATTATACATATTATATTATACATCTACATTGGGAGATGATGGTACATGCATATTTACAGTATACCATTGAGTAGCCCCGACTTCTATTTATATCCATTCACATCAAACCGTTGGATTCCCATGGACTTACTGTCATCAGGAAGGGAGCACCTCTTCATCCTCCAGGTGGCTGCCTGCAGGAATGTCTCTAAGTTGTGGATATATTTGTTGGGGCATCAATTCATGGGAAACATAAGGGGCACCCAACCCCCTCCACTTAGAGAATCATCCCAGGACTTGGATAAGTGGTTCGGATCACCTCTGTTTATATGCCATGAATGGTCATTTGGAAAAAATCCCAGGTTGCCCCTACTTAGGGGAGTTACGATCACCTTGGTTATTAACCACTTACTAATTGGGATGATACTCCACGTAGTGCCACGTTTCCTACAATACACAAGAGATTATCAATGGATTAAGGGAACATGGGTGGTTAATAAATCATTAAGGCATTGGGGGGAGGGTCCCTTGGATTGCCATCATAGATCATAGGCAAAATAGTCATCCTATTGGATGGATGTGTTTTTTCAGGTTGAAACCCACTTCAAGGATATAATTCCATTGTTTGGGGCAAAAACACTCCTTGAAACTAACAACTAAAGCACCTCAAAATAGACCATATATACCAAAAGGAATATTTACCTTTCATCTTCCAAGCCTTGATTTTCAGAGGTGATTTTAAGGGGAGGGTAAATATTGTGCTGGAACAAAGTTGGAAGAAAGTCTACAACCACCAAAGCTCAACATGAAAGGATTCGGGATAGGCAACATATGGCGAAAATGGTAACTGTCTAACGGTGGGTTGCCGCTTCCAGCATCATATTATCATTCAAACATACTATCGTGAGGATTTCACGAAACATTCTAAGAAATCCCCAACAGGACCCAGTGAATGGACCCCTAAACATGAGTATCTAATAGCTCTTGAACCTTACCGTATACCTAGGGGTCCATTGGTAAGGTCCTATTTGATTTTTGATGGAAACATGTCACATCTTCAACTTGCAGCATGGCCCCACCGTGACGCCGTTCTTTTTGCTTCACCGGTTTCCCTTGAAGCTTGAACGGCGCAGCAAAAGGACGCCCACCACCCCAGCAAGCAATGTAGCTGCTATGGCTACCTTGAAGGTGTGGATGAGGATGTCTGAAATAAACAAATATGCTATCTAGGAAAACCAACCAATACCCATCAGATCCATGGAACTGATTATATCTACCTACATTTGGTTGATTTGTATGGTAAATGTGGGTCGCATGGGATAGGAAACTGCTATTTTCCATGTCTATCCGAGTCTATCATATCTCTACTAAAAACAGATTCTCCTGGACCATTTGGCCACAGGTTAATTCTGGGTTGACACATCCTCAAGGTTATGGCACAGCCCCATGCAACGACCTCAAACATCAGGGGCAAATGTTCAAGTCCGGCGATGAAGGGAGACGAGTTATTGGGCTTATATTGATGCTTTTATATCTATATATATAGATATAAATATATATATATATATATACCTACATATGTATACCCTCCAAGGACCTAACGTATCCCACCCTAAAAAACGGAAAATCATGTTTAAAAAGCGCCTTGGTGAGGAATATGCTAGCTTTTAGGAGGGAATGAAGTACAGTAAGAAAACTGGGATGTCCATGAAATGAATTTGTTCTGCAAATGTGTCAACTTAAACGTCATTTGAGCAACGAAAAAAACTTCGGATACTTCCGTTGAATACTGGTTGTTTCATAGGGATCCCTATGTCATGGTTTATCATACTCCCTAGATACCTGGGCCATATAATCCCCAAATACAGTAAACAACCAGGTCTTTTTCATTGCTCACATGACACTCATCTCACTAAGGACAGTGAGTTTTCCATTGCCAAACTCTGAGACATTTCAAAAAGGATCTCAGTAAAAAAATATCTGAAAAGGCAACTAATATAAAAATCGGATCCCTGTTTTTTCTAGATCCTTCAAGTCTTTAAAACACGCTTCAGATTCTTCAAAAAACCTTTTAAAAATTGCCAAGCGTCAGCCGCTGTATGTGTCACGTCCAGCTTGCGCTTTGGAGCGTAACGCCCAATGGGAGACCAGTTCAACCTGGGAGTTGGGAACAACGTGAAGTCATCTTAAAATATCTGAAGTGGTGAGTACATAAATGACACCCCTGAAAAACTTAACATGACTGGCTGGGAAATCCCCCATCTTCAAATTGGATCCATACATAATTCATTCATGGTGTCATGGTGGGTTTTCCAACAAAAGCCATGTTAGTTTTCGGCGGAACAAATAAAAACACCATATGGGGGTTTCCGAAAATAGTGGTACCCCCAAATCATCCACTTTAATAGGGTTTTCCATTATAAACCATCCATTTTGGGGTACCCCTATTTTTGGAAACACCCATAATATACGGACATCTCTCGGAGGTGATGTAGGGGGAAAAAAACATGAAATTTGCTCCGGCAGTGAAATGACCCGGCTTTTTATCCCCGAACGGAAGTTTCAAACGTTGCCCAAAAGAGACCTGGCGGCCGAAGTTGTTTACTCTTTGAAAAGGGGAAATGAAACTTCAGCTGCAATCATGAGTTCTTGTTCACTACGGCTCTTTAACCATTTGAAGTGATTTTTTCATGATGGAAGTGAAAAATTGCTAAATGTTCAAGGTAAACTGTCCAAACAAAAAAACAAAAACCGAAGAAAAAATGATGCCGTTTTTGGTGACCCGAAAGGGGAAACTGTTCCTTGATTTTTTTTGGGGGGGTCAATATTTTGTTCCTTCAAGGGTCCCTCATCCATGGATTTCGATATACCTGGTCAAAATATCCAATCATATTGAAGACATGTTGTTCAGCCAAAGCACCTATCAGGTGAGAAACTGTCAGGTAAATTGGGGCTTCGGGAGAAATCAACTGGGAAGATTTTCCTGATCGCAGATCGCACAGTGAATGGTGAATGGTGGTGATTTTACTAGTAGACACTAGAGATATAGGCTTACATAGGTTTCCAAACGACTGATTTACCTTGACAAAATGGATGGCAGAGATGCAAAAAGGTAGTAGAGTACAGTAAATGATCCAAATCATTATTCATCAGTAGAGACTATGCAAACATGTACTTTCCCAACCGTAACTACTGTTGATGGAAGAAATCCTGCATCACCTGGGATGTAGAAAACCCTGCAAATAGTGGCATTAACTACCAACCTCAACTCGCAAACGCCGGATTTCCTCCAGCAACAGTATCTTGTAATTCCAGAGATCATCCAAGTACTGTAGGAAACCCTGTTTTTTGCAGGGATTGAATTTTGGAGTTTCTTTTCAAAAGTACGTACTACAATAGTCTACAGGAATTTCCTACCATGCTACCTAACTTTTTGACTGTAAAACGTACTTGAGAAACAAAATAAGTGAACACTACACTCCCTGAAACTAACATGTTACCTTTCAAAAGGAAAATATCGTCTTCTATCATTTTTCAGCGGTGAGCTGTAAATTGGCTTTATGAAGTTATCCAGCAAATGCATCTATACAATCACACTTCTTCAATAAAAAGCCACTATTTCTCTGCTCCTACGTTCGTTATAAATGGAGTTATGGGCCCCTACAATTGGCCTTATAACTGGATTTCCCTGGGTGTTTTTTTCACCCGGAAATCAGTGGAGTTAATTGGCCCCTACTTATTATAACTGGTAGGGCCCCATCTTGTAGGTGTTGAGATATTTGTTCCGCCCGCCTTGTCCCTGGTTTTGTTTCTTTGAGGGGTATGGAGATGACTGAGCAACATCTGAACGAGGTGTTCTCTCCACTCAAAGATTGCTAGCTCCTTCATTCGCGCAAGCCTCGTTTTAGGAAAGAAATAAGACGTGAGCAACGTTCAAAACCCCTACGTGACATTCCATGACATCCTGATTGGTTAATAGTCATTCTTATAATGGCTTATTGCAGTCCCCAGATAACTGGGTAGGGTTTTGGTCACTGCTCAAGTGGAAATTAAAACCCTTGCACCGCTGAAATTTGACATAACAAAAATGATGGGTTAGAAATTGTAGTTCCGTTCAAATATGGCGTTATTTTGGGTATCGATGTTGAATTTCAGAGGCATAGTCTCCAAAACGGGTATGAAAAAACATGGTACCTACCCCCACTTGTCATAGCCGGTATAGCTGTAATTGTAGTAGACTACTTCTCAAAAACAAACGACCGAAACGAACAACCATAAAACCCTCACGTTTCACTGCAGAAAGATTGATTTCATCAATTGAGGCTTCATTGTTCAGCTCAAATTGAGGCTGTCCATTTTTCTGTACATGGTGGAAAATCATGACTCATATAGATAGAGATCAAAAAAAACATGTTTATATATGAAGATGTGTTGACAATGCTAAAGCTTCAGATTGTCTTTGGCAAATCCTTGATCAAGACACTCTTCGAGTTCTTCTTGGTTTCCCATGAACTCCTCTCGCAAGACTGCCTTCCAAAAACCAACAACTCGACGTGATGTTTACCGTCCCGGAACTCCCCATCGTTCCGGCTAAATACCATCAAAATGGTGGATTTTCCATGGCTATGTTAGTTTACAGCGATATAGATCTAAGACGTTACTTTTGAAACAAATAATTTTGGTTGGTGACAAGAACCAATACCTTGGAATTATCGCCCACCCGGGATTCCATTCACCACCACTACAATTTTTTTTTGTAGGGGATCTTGAACTAAACCTTCAAGTGCCATTACTGGGGGAGGGGTAGATCCAACCTAGATCCATTAAAGAAAAAGAAAGTGAACTTTTTCCAGGGGTTAAAGTATCTGTGAAAATGACTATTTCTTTAATCCATGCCTCAAAATTCCACAGTGTTTCTTCGGTTTCGTTTTGGGAATTTATCTTTGCAAATGTTTTTTGTCCAACAAAAAACTGGAAACGTTTCACGCGACCTTTTCAACGGATGATTTCGATGCCAACCAAAAATCGATTTATGTTTTGTGGGAATCAAGTGACTTGGGGATAAGGGATTTACATCCCGGAAAATTAACAGTTCGCCCCCTGAAAAATTTAAAGTTTCTCAAAAGGATAAAAAATTCGTATTCCAATTCCATCCAGGCTTTCAGGTGTTTTTACTTGCTGGCTAAGGCTACGTCCCCGGAAAATGAAGTTTTGGGATACCCAAAAAAACTGATGTTTTGGAAAGGATATTTCACCCCCGGTTCACCAAAGATGCAGGGATGGGCGTACTTCACGTTTAACCGAGTTTTTATTCCCTGAAAAGGTATGTTGATGGCGCCAGGTACAAAGAAGGGCCAGAAATTTCCAAAATTCCAAAGCGGCGCCAGGAACCAAAAAAACGCCAGTAAAAAAACACCAAATGTTGGTAGTTTAGGATGGGAAAATCCAAGCAGCAATTCTTTCAACTTCAAGAAGGTCGAATTACAAGAGTTCAACCAGCAGAAATTCGTGAAATCAAAGAATTGTTGGTAGGATTTTCCCATCCTACACTACCTTTTTTGGTGGGAATAGTACCATAATTGAGACGTCTTTTTTGTGGCGAGGTATGTTTTCGGAAAATCCTGGCCCTTTCTGTACCATGTACATCACCTCAACACTATATATAAAAACAAAATCTCAATCAGGACCATGTGTATACGTATATGTATCTATATATATATATATAAATGTATGTGTAAAATAAATATGCCACCATCTAAATGTACCAGCAATCAACATACCACCACTGACACACCATGGTTTCTGGACCATTGGTTGCTCCCACCTTGGTCGTGTGATCCTTCACTGCCTTCCGACTACGCAGCAAGTATTGCATCACCGCCGTGTCGTGACCTTTGCAACCATATCCACTCCGGGTAGGTGGTAACTGGGGAACTTTAAGGATTCCTAAAAAAGATTGCGGAACCTTAGGGAAAATCACCACCACCCTTTAAGAATCCTATTATGTATGGTATATTTACCTACATAACCAAAATGTAGGTAAATATTCCAGTCCCATGGATCCTTTGGGAATGCGTTCCCCAATTTTCTAGCAGACCCCACCAAACAATCATCATCTTCCAAACCCATATGGTAGGTTTCTGGTGCGTTTGATTAGGTTTTTAGGTGTGTTTTTAAAGCAGATTCTTGACATACCATCCGAGGAACATTTCGAATCAGGTTTGAAGCTTGATTCACATTCCTAAAATGTTTCCAAAAAATTGGCGGGGAAAAAACCTCTTCCGAAGCAACAAAAATGAAGGTTTTTGCTCACATTTACTTGGGTAAGTTCCACTCACATGCTTGGATGTCCCAGGAAGTTAGCAAATGGTTAGTAAGTGGGTTAGAAGCCTGATGTATCCCATTTGTAGGTAATTGGATTATAAATTATAACCCATGTCCTGACCATGGATCCTAACTTCCTGGGACATCCAAGTGCTCACTGGTTGGCTCATGAGCATTCCCATCAAGTACACAGGCAAAATATAATTCTTCACTACTATACTACTATACAGTGTACCGTATTTGAGGCTTCCATATTTACAGCCAGACAAGGGCAAGGGTGCACTTACGATCAAGACTCCGTTTTTCAGAAAAGCCGGCGGTATATATACCGTATATACCTTCAAGTGAGACTGGCCTTTACAACAAGTTGCACCTTTGCACTCAACAAAAGCCATTGGATGATCAGTTGGACGAACAGAAAGTCATGGTTTCTCATGTCTCCTTGGCTCATGGTGTATTTCACACCTATGATCAACATTGGGGGGGTTGCAATCCATACAACCAAACTTCACCTATAGAATCAGCTCACTATTCGGAGGAGGATCACATTCAGTAGTTACCAGTTAATAACCATGGCTAGTCCTCTAAGTATTGGGTTGGTCTTGCTATAAAAGTTTACCCCCTTAACTAACCACGTATCCTAAGTGGGGGCCCATCGGCGAATCGTGGGCATACCAAGTCACCTATGTGGCCGTTAAACGTTACAAAATATTCTGCGTCCAGCCCCCAAAAATGGCTCAACACCTACAAGACGGGCCCAAAAACCAGTTACAAGTAGAGTTATGACTCCACTCATAGGGGCCCTATAACTGTTATTTTCGGCCATTTATAGGGGCTACCCATTCAACTCCATTTATAACGATCGGCTCGGGGCCCATCTTCTAACTTCAGGATAGCCAAACAGCCCCGAGAATTGAGGGAGACATCGCCCCTGAAACAAAAAAGGATGGCTTGGAAAGGAAATCATGAAAATCTAACGGTACCCGCCCCAATGCCACCCTAATAATGAAGGCCCTAAGGGGTATTTTAAGAAGTATAGTTCATTCATAACTAGTTGGCGGTTTCTACCTTTTTTCCTTTCCATGCGCTCGTAGGTCAAGCCTTCACGCCATGCCTAATGAATTCTCAGCGTGCGAAGTCAGCACCCATTTCATTGCCAGACGTTTCCTGGGCAATCTGTACAAGGCGTACTGCTCGCAAAAAGCTGTCGTCGGGATCCACCCTGACTTCAAAATTCTTTTGGGCTTTCAGAAAGACTGCTTCCACCAAGGCAGCATTGAGCCGAGGAGGATAGGCTTTCGCCTGTGCAGTCTTCCAAGCCCCTTCCTGGTCTTTTCCGACCAGCTGGATCCACTGAGCCGGATTGGCATTTGGATCTTTCCAACGGCTCAACACCTCTTCGAAGTGGTCAAGCTGACTCACAAAGAAAACCGTTGGTTTGGCCGACTTGGCTCCAAAGAAGCCTTGATACACCAAATGCTGCTTGGCAGAAGGGATCAAACTCAGCCAGTGGGTTTCAGCCAGTTTCCAAACACTGGGTGCATCCGCAATGTACCGCGAAGGTGCGGGATGCTCCATGATGAAAGCCGTGGCTGTCACCGTTGCTGCCACCATCATACGAAGCCAGATCTGGAGAAGGTCATTTGCCACCAATATCTGCTTCTGCTGCCGCCAAGTGTTGGTTTCAAGGCCCCAGGGCTGATCCAAGCTTCTCAGGGGAGGAGGACCTCCATCACCATAAAGGATAGCTCTCAGACGAGCTGCTGACCATGTCTCACATGGCGGAGCTCCGATAATGGCAATGAATCTGCCATCTTGGATGGCTCTCAACCATAAGGATTTGGATTCCTCGTTCCTGAGGTCGCACAGGTCCGCCTCATACACCACATCCACCGTGACCATCACAACATTGTAGTCAAAAAGGTGGTTGAAGTGCTGAGTCCACTCAACCACATCACCTTCTCGACGATGTCCTGAATAGGCGTAGAGGACGAAACGTTGCTTTTGCGCAGGTCCTGGTTCTCTGCAAAGCGGTGTAGGAATGCCAACAACACATCGACTGCGATCTCGATGCCAAAGCTTCTGCTCATCTCGTGACTCTTGGACCTCTGATCTTGGCACAAGTTGGGCATGCTGTGGAAGCGGCATAGAAGGTTTCCTTTGCTGCTGGAAGTGTTGCGCCAGCAGTCCTTCCAACCACCAATGAAGTTCAATATGCACCTGCGGGTCCAACTGAGAGCAGAGGTCTTCATGCAGATGATCCCCAAATGCCACCAATGCTTGAAAAGCACCCACTGTCAGCAAATCCCATTCCGGTGGCACAAAGGGCGACGAGGCATTGATAGCCATCGCAATGAGATCAGACACCAAATTGTCATCCATGTCTGGCTGCTGGATGGGGGCTTCCACGTCCTGGACACCACTGGCAATTGGCTCATCCTCGGCTTGTAGCCCTTCTGTATCCTGCGTCAGAAAAAGCGTAGGAAAAACTTTATCAGGTTTTGCCTGCTGCCAAACTGCTCGAGGTGGAAGTAGAGGACCAAAACATTGTAAAGCCGGTAAGCGATGGGCATGCTTAACTTCAAGTGGTGGCTTGAAGTCTTTCAAAACTGTTGCATCAAATGGATGCCACAGGGTTTGCAAGGTGCGCAAACATCTTTCCGGTCGATGTTGGAGATGTTGCCGGAGCTTTTGAATAGTATGAAAGTCCTTGAGGCAAGCACCACACGTAGTTGAATCCATGTATGCTCGGACTTCCGCATGCTGATGGTGCACTTTGTACATGTGGACGGACTTTGATTTGTTGTCAATGAAGCCGGCTCCACACTGGTCACATTTCCAAGTCTTGGTAATGAGAATCTGTGGTTCATCTTGAAACTTCAAACCAAGCTGGGACATCGCCTCCTGAAAATCACGCCTCCATAACCGATACCTGGCTTGCGAATGTCTGTAAGTTGTATCGGCGTTCATTGCACTAATAGACGCCAAAGCCCAATCTCGTCCTGCCATGTAATACGGTTTCCACGCATCCCAGTCAACGAGTGGATCAGGCAGATGCTGTAGGCGTTGTACTCTTTGTTGCATCCAATGCACGTCCTGCTTCACTCTGGACAACCAAGCATCTGGATCCGCAAATTCCAAACGCTGCAAAAGAACAACCAAAATGTTGGGCGCAAAACGCATCATCCTTGATAAATACCGCAATCTTGCCGTCCTCAACACTGTAGAGACATGAGGGATTTGCAACACGGCAGTGACTTCATCATCGACTGTATGCGTGGTGTCTGCAAAGTTTTGCTTGTCCAAAATGATCCTGCCCACCTTCAGGAAGAATGCTTGTACCGTAGACACTTGCCGATTGGTCAATGGCGGCCATAATTCACACGCAAAAAGAAGTCTTGAGAACACCAAAGATCGAGCCAAATTCCATCTGGTAGACGGAGCTATGGCCTTGTTCACCAAAATCTTTTTACGGCAATCTCTCAAAGCTTCCCTCGCACGAGCTAACCGGAAAGCAAGTTCCGTGTCAAAGCATAGCGTAGCGGTGTGCTTGATCCCGAGGTGAGTATAAAGAGATGCAGCTGACAGAGCAATCTTGTCGTCGTTGACTCCATCAATCTGGATGAACTTCTCCTGAAAGAGGGTTTTTCGAATCTGGGTTGATTTGCGTCCATGTAGGCGAAGAAGAGCTTCAGTTTTGCCAGGTGCAAAATTGAGATCTAAGCCATAAGCACGACAATGCTTGAACATCAAATGGACAACCTGCTGGACAAGAGAAGGAATTTCATCCGCCTGGTCCGCTTCCACGAAGATAGCAATATCATCCACCCACGTGATAGGAGGAACTTCAAGGTCTCCATCTGGTCCTGGAAAGGTAGGAAGTA
>DF240285.1:0-47043 GCA_000507305.1 Breviolum minutum Mf 1.05b.01
CAACAACAACAACAACAACAACAACAACAACAACACAAAAAAAAAAAAAAGAGTCCATCTTTGGAAGAATACAGGGGGAAGCCATGAATTACCTATTTTGCCAGCAAACCTCGCCTGCACCGTTGATGCCACTGGTGGCTTTGGTGCTGTTGCCACCACAAAAGGACGACTTGTCCAACATCAAGGTGCGGCCTCGAGCTCAAAGGAGTCCGGAAGCTGCCCCAGTGAAGATCAAACGAGTCAAACAAAAAAGGATTTTTTTGATGTTATGGTACCTTTGGCAATTGAAAAGTCAGGTGTTGTTGTGGTTGTTGCTGTTGTGTGGTTGTTTCTGTTGTTTGTTCGTTTGTTTGTTTGTCTGTTTGCTTGATTGTTTGTTTGTTTGTTTGTCTGTTTGCTTGATTGTTTGTTTGTTTGTTTGTTTGTGTTTTTGTCTGTTTGAACGCTTGACCATGTTGGCACTTTCAAATTCCTGGACTTTGACTTGTGCGATCTTCGCATCTTTCCATCTTTTCCCTCACTCTACAAACTATCCTAACCTAAATCGACTTGGCAGCAAGCCCCTTTGCGCCTCCGTTCTCCACCACGGTATTGGCAGCTGACATCCCAGCCAGACCGCCACCCACGACGATCACCTGATTCGCTGGAAACACTGCCGCCATTGCTGCAATCAGATACTGTGAATCAGCGAAGAGTCGAAGAGTCACCAAAAAATGTCTGCGGATGCCGAAGAAAACGTGCCTAAAGTTTCTCAAGCAGTTCCTTTACCGCCTTTACCTGGGTGTCATTCCCTAGGTGGTTAAATCTTCACTCACAAATTGATCAAAATCGTCACTGAAAATGAAACTCGCTGGTCAGAGGCAATCTTCATCTCAATAGAAGATGTTTATATACTTTTATGCTTTCAAATCGATTTAAGCCACCATTGCATCAACAACATCCGGATGCAATCGTATTTCTAGGCACAGCCTAATATAGCAAGTTCTTTTCCTCGTCCCCCAAGAAACACCGCAATTCCGATGCCATTCCTCAGTGATGTTGAGCTTTTCGAGTGCCAAGCTGAACTCTTCAAAGTCCAAATTCCCAGACCTCAACAACGACACCAACGACTTGTTCACAGGTACTCCGGAATGCTAAATCACGACATCTTGAGTCAAGACTAGGGTACCCTCCCAAACTTGCCATCCTGAAAGGTGAGCCTTCCAAATGCATTGAAATTTCTATATTTGTGTTCGTGTGCATGTGTGCAAACCTAATATGTCGTTTGGATGGACGACAGAAACTGACCTTCTGTACATTGGGTAAAATTCTATGGAAGAATACAACTTGATCTAGCTGAATTCAGCGAATAATGAGTTGATTTTTTGCTGTTGAAGGTTTCTCCTGCTTTTGTCAGCAGTCTTAAGCATGTTGTCGGGGTTTAGATTTGCTTTATGCAGATCCCCGAGTGATGTCGAAATGTATGGGATCAGGAACTGCTTTGAGATGCATTAAAGTGTAGTGTAGTGGTATACCCCCCTAATTTGAAGAGAAAAAACACCGGGATATAAGCGGTCAGCAACCAAAGAAAGAAGAGATCATCTTGGCCCATGGTACCCCACAGTACCCTGAATGGATATGAATAGATAGCTTGCTCTTCATCATCCCCCTAGAAACCAGGTATTTCAAAATCATATCTACTATACCTACTACTGTAATGTAATTTAAGAGGTATCACCGACAGCGTATATTACTGTTAGAGACCTGTGGGCATGGATTCTGGCAAACGTTGCTGCCAAGGGACTTGTCCTTGTCGATGGATTGAAACACCTGGGGGCCAAGTACACAGGTCAGGAGACACGGTGACACCAATGTGAGTCCCGGACATATGTCTGACATTCTCTGACAATAAAAAAACACCGAAAACATGTCCAGTATCTGTCCTCCCTGGGTTTCAGAATCTCTTGAGAGCATCTCTTCATACTGGTTGCAAACAGGTACCAGTATACGAGCTGATCAACTCAACCACTTGGTTGTGCATCCCCACCTGAAAGACGCCATGCATATCCTTCATGCTCAATCCAGTGGCCACCGCAAACATGGCCTTGCAAACTCGTCCAGCATTTGAAGGGGTGTGTTAAGATGCTGAAGATTTTGATTCCTTGAAGTGTCACATGTCAAACAACAGGATGTCATGACAAGCTGGGAAGAGAAACATGAATATTAAGTAACTATAACACGTAGCATCATAATATATATACACATTGTATATTATATACCAGTATACATATATTCTATATTGTGAAACTAGTGTAAATCATACGATATAGAGGGGTAGGACACATCTGCACCTTTCCAATCTTTGAGATGAAGCGCATGTACATCCATCACGATCATCCCTCCAGAATTCCCTGAAAGCCCGGACAATCTGATGGAAGCAGTTCACACTGCCCAAGGCATCAATTTTCACTCGCCTGTCACAACACAAGGGAAGGCCTTTGCGGGGGTCCCGAAACTGGCAAATACACAACCACCTTTGTTCGCCTAGGTTTAGTGATTTCGGTGACGTCACCATACACCACACATAAAACAATGATCATGGTTGGCTCTCATATCAATCATGTTTCACAAACATGGAACACCCTGAAATGGATTGAACACTTCCTATTACACAATCCCTTATGGGGAATTAGGCCATGGGAAGCTATTTTTGAGGAGATTTTATAGGACCACATCCCAAGCCTTGACGAAAGATCTGCTGGTTCAAGTTGCAACTCTGGGTTTGCAAACCATGCCAAAGTACGGCATTCCTCAACTCTTTTGACCGGGAACTCTGCAGCGCCATACATGTCTCTGGCAATATCTTGCTTGTATAATCTACTTCCCATCTCCAACGGATCAATGGAAAAAAATTGCTTTCAAATTTGCAATATCTTTCCATCCTTTTCAGTAGATCTGTTATGCTTTCCTTGGAAGATTTCCACTGCCAAACACTCACCAGTCCCACTGAGTCACAGAACTTGAGCGGTGAGTCTCACGATGGGATCTTTGTTCAATAAACCTGGTGATGGGTGCCATCCCTGAAACCAAAGCCACCAAGAAAGTGGAAATGCAAGGCTCTTGGGATGATACAACCTGGCATGTGCTATGTATTCAGGGGATGGGTATACACCATGGATTTCGCAAGTCCCAACTTTGGCAGTTTAGTAAGGGCATATGCCATCAAGCTCAATGGCAGGCACTTGCACCAAACTACTGTAACCAGGTGCCTGCAACACTTTCTTTCCACAAGGAACGCCATAAAATCCATAAAGCTGAAGCCCCTCGAACTCATGGAAGAGAGAAACCAAACTTAAAAATAATCATGGTGCAGCTCCCGTCGCATCGATGAGGGGCAAAATATTGGCGGGTACCCCAGGTATCCCGCTAGATAGTGATTCCTGTTATCAGCTCAAGTCTGAAAGTCCCATATGGGTCTTGCGAATCTGTATCTGATCTCGTGGCTGGGACAAACGTTGAAAAAATCGGTTGAAAGAATCTCTACCCCGAAGGAAGCTCTTATAGTAGCACCACACAGCCACACGCTCAGAATCACATAGTATGCCGGTCTCTTCAGGATGTAGCCAAAGACAACATAAACAATCATGTATCTGTGGTTTAACAACTACAGCATTTTTGTAGTCCCTTGTGGCTGAATGATGGAGTTCATAGTTCAACGCCAGATGACCAAATCTGAGTGGTCGCAAGCTATTACTACCCACAACCATTGACATCCTGTGACCAGGACCCGCCTTGAACAACTTCCGCTGCTGACTCACTCATCTCATCCAAAGGTGCTTCATGTTGGGCCACCTGCGTGGTGCTCCCCTCACTCTTATCGTGGGCACATCAGCAGAACGAATTAGAAGGTACTACTGTTTCAAAAAACTGAACGAGTTGCAAGGGAAAGATCTACAAGCTCAAAGAGTCAAGATTTACCCCTGCAGTCCCACAAGGTTCAAAACGTTCACCTGGCAAAAATGTCAGACTGTTGACAGCAAAACAAATGAAAAAAGTACGGACTGTGCTGCGTGTGCTTCCCGGCAGCGCACCTTTAGCCACAGCACAGCCATATTATCTGCCTTGCAGACTCCGCCACCAACGCACCATGGACTAATGGGCTTCAAACCAGAAAAATACACAAATTCATACCAATGTCTCTTGAACATGGACATGTTAATACTAAAGCTGCAGTCACAATCTACTGCTCATCAAGATCTGCATTGTGCACTTAAAAGTCACACAAAATAACACATGACAACGCAACAACAATGGAGCAAACTTGTTCTTTCACCTCCGACACATTCTCCAGTAATTTTTGGGCTGATGGGATTCTTGGGATGTTTTCGGTGTCTCTCCTGAAAAGGTCGACGTCCCAAGAGCATCTCAAAGATCACAACACCCAAAGCCTTGGAGACTGGCCCCTTGACTTCCCCCCACAGCGGCAATAAGCCATGCAGGAAAAGTGCGACAAATGTACAACAACAACAACAACAACAACAACAACAACAACAACAACAACAACAACAACAACAACAACAACAACATCATCATCATCATCATCATCATCATCATCATCATCATGTTTAATGCAATCAAATTTCACCAACTCATGCAAGCATTTGTTAGAGTGCCCAAATCAGATTGAACATGCTGAATATTGAAGCTGTTTGCGAGTTTAACGTGGCACCAGTACCTCACCTGTCAAAAGCAACAGACATGGTACCCAATGTCCTTACCCCTGACAGGGTCCATGTTGCCAGGAGTGTTCCGTGAGAGGGTAATCAAGTGTTGAATTTTTAGTCTGACACTGCCACTGACATTCCATACATCCATAAGAAGCCTCTGAAACAATGTTCATTCAATGCTTTTCTCACCTCCAACTCATTTTCGAAACTGAATATTAAATAAGTTCCATAATTTCTTGGTGACATCAGTCTCAAACTCATTCTCCAGTATCATCAACCTCGTAGAAACATTTGTAAATCAGAAAGAAGAGTTCACGAACAATCGCTTTTTCTGGCACTGGGCAGCTTACCCAAAGATCGCTCTTTTCCGTCAAGTGTCCCTGCAGACGAGGATCGGTTTTGAACCCTGCGGTAAGTGCTTGGAAAGTTGATGGATTGCTCAGATAATGATATTGTTTCGATGTATGTAACATACACATAATACGCACATGTAACATCATGTAACTATACAATATTATACATATACGTATAATACATATATCTAGATATACGTATTCTATACGTAGGAAGTTTGGATCATCAATCACACCAGGTACCAGCCTCAAATCCCTCGGGCGACAGATACATGGCTGTGCCGCGGATCATCAACGGACCTCCGTTCTGCCGTGCCTGGCATGGTCAGCTCTTGAGGGATCTCCAGGAATTATTGAAGGGAAGTTGGCAAAGTCTGAGGCTGGAAGTAGGCGCCTACTAAGGCCTTCTTCCAAAGCCTCAAAAAACCATAACGAACTGTGTTGGATGCAGAGTCAATACACTCCCTGGAACGAGCAAAGCCTTTCCCAAAGTGGTTGGGAAGATTATAGTATTTTCCATGACTTTCCTTTGGCAAAGGTTGGATATGGCACCTTTCCTGGACTGTAACTCCTTGTTACAGTACGAGTATCTTATTGTTCAACATTTGACTGGCTCAAAACTTGGTGACCAAAAGAACCGCAAAGTTGGTCATATTCCGCATTGGCTGGTATTATATCATGTATGTTCATCTTGGCTGTCCAACTTTAAAGCCACGCAGCCAGACTCATTTCTTTGAAGGTGCGGGTTGCAAAGCCCACACCTCCACGATCTCGGCCAAGCCGAAGTCTACCAAGACCAAGTGCGGAGCTTCGTTCCTGGCTCTGTAAATCGGACAGAGAGGTGAAGAGAAATCACATATCAGATCAAATCGAAGGATCATATCATATGGGATCAGACCGTATCAGATTAAACCAGATCGGATCATTTCAGGTCATGTTATATCCAATCACATCATACCAATCTCCAAACCAAAACAAAAATGTGTTTCATGAATACAGGAGACTCAGAGAAGATCTCTGCAATAATCTTCAAAGTTGAAAATTGTTGGCAAGATGTTCCGCTCCTGAGACAAGGAACACGTATATTATATATATATATATAAATATACGTATATATAATATGTCTTCTACGCACGTATATCAAGGCATTTAATACGGAGGAATTATCCCTTCTCATCTCTGGGCCGTTTCCAACCCGTATCAACACCTCATTGGCTCGACAGCACGTAAGAGCATGGCATTCTCAGGCTTCAAATCACAATGGACCACACCCTGATGTTGGGTTCCAGGCTTCGCCATGAATACATGAATGACAAGGGAGATGTTTCACCAAATGTTGGAAGGACTAGATGGATGTTTTAGGCTTATACTTGGGTCACACAGCAAGAGAGCAAAAGGATGCAAAAGGCGTCCTGTCTATCTATCTGTCTATCTATCTTATCCTTATCTTTCCAGCTATCTAGCTATCTAGCTATCTAGCTATCTAGCTATCTAGCTATCTAGCTATCTAGCTATCTATCTATCTATCTATCTATCTATCTATCTATCTATCTCCAAAAAATAATGATGCCGTGTGAAGGGATCATTGGCTGCTTTACTTGGAGTAAAACACGAACATAACATGGCACACCTGACTTCAAAATTGAGAGCGGAGCAACAAATTGACGCAAGATCGAAATGGAAATAAACAGGCTTCACAAGCTCGCACCCAATCCAGGATTGGTTTGCAACATAAACATGGGACGGGTCCTCCCCCCAGAAAAATCGCAGCAGAATGTGTGAATGTTTCTTTACAACCAAACGATACCTGTGGTCTTCACAAAACACTGCTCAACTTGCAGCAGTTGAAACGATGGATGGGGTCTCTTGAAATTCAGAAGCAATCCGACAATTTGGTTGGGATGTTCTAGTAGCTACTAAAACCTATGACCCAGACTCCACCAAAACCAAGTCGCAAACGTCACAACAAAGAGTATCAGTCCCCACAAAACATGACCGAAGTAAATACATCAAGGGACCTTGAAGTGAATGTACTCCAAGGCTGCACACATTTGTTGTGCTGCGGTGCATGCCCAAGCTTCTGTCACTTTCCTGGCAGTGTCGATCATCAAAGTGTCAGACTTCCAGGGAATGCATAGAGGATCTACTCCGTTGTTATCCCTTGTCCGACCCATAAAACATATGATATTTGGGAACGAACTTAACTGAGGCAATACATTCAACGATCTTGAGGAACACTGTGCCCACGTGTGCCGATGATATGACATATGACCACACCGTACTGTGGGAAAACAGCGTGAGCGAGAAATCTGGAATCCGAGACAACATCTGGAAAGTTTGAAGGAGTTCAACAAACCTCATGTATGCTGTGTACCTCATGTCTAATCATCTTTTGGCTCTTGGCTCTTAACCACCTCAAACTGGATATCCAAAGAAAGCAAATTGATCTCCATAGTCACCTGACCCCTGACGTCGATGCACTCACCCCGACGCCAGCGCCTGTCATTGGCCCTTTGCGTAGACAAAACTGATGCTAGAGTTCCACCCTGGAATAGACTCTGCTAGCTGATGACACGATGACACAGCCATCTGTAACTTGGGTGTGAGGCATCTTATCTGAGTGAATTTTGATCCTTTACCAAGCGGGCTTTCCCTAAAACAGCTGACCGATGCTGAGGAGTTCACATAACTATCAGTACCGATTGAGGAAAATACTTCAAGTGCCGTTACCACAAATACAGCAAATCCATCGGTTTCTCCTGCTAAAACTACCTAAACTGTCCTAAACTGGCATTTTGCTGTTAGTGGTTGGGAGGTGTCCCAAATTTGGTGCCCCGGCATCCTCAAAAGCGCTTGAAAAGAGTCGCGTTGTGTGTTGTGTTTACAACATTCTGGGTGAATCACCATATTTAACCAACGGAGGAAATCCTCAAAGGAGAATTCCACATGCAAAGTACTATCTGCTGGCTTCAGCATGCTTCAACCCAGTTTAAAAATGTTGGCCAAATTGGGTCATCCCTCCAAGCAGAGGTGACTTTCTTGACATGTTTGGAAGTCAAACCACCTTTTAATATCTTTTGGAGCGCTTTCCCTCATGTCCATCACTATCATTCACCATGGTTTTCCCTCCATCTCTTCTTTGATTCCGCTCCACGCCTCTGCCCAATCCATCACGACATGAAGGGTATCGTGCCTCACAAGACTGCCAAGACTGCCATGATGGAGTTGGGGGTGCTGCGTTTCTTGGATTCCTTTCTGGGTGTTTGCCTTGATTTGCCACTTTTGACAGGAAGTGTTTGACGATTTTTCAAAGGGCAATCCACAGAGAAATCTTGTGAGACCAGCTGGCATCTGATCGCTTGGAAAGCTGTTGTGTGTCAACATGAACCCTTCCCTCTTTTCAGCATCGTCCAAGTAAATGTCACAAACGGCAACAAACAGGCCACTTGGAAAGGAGCCATCGGTAATTGGGCACTATTCTGGTTGGCAAAGCATTTCATATATCCGCTTAGTTCAACCGCTTGAGAGTGTGAAGCCTGACTCTCAAGAGCTGGATGGAAAAACTAGAATCTTAAGATACACAACTCAACTTATGTAGCTGACCTATCAACCTCTTTATGTATAATCATTCAATATAACTATGTATGTCATACTATTTCCTTGGGAGAACTCCATCAGATGATATCACCTCGAACTTCACTGAGATCTGATCATTCCAAGCATTCATTGACTGCCAAGCTTGGCTTAATACCCTGGGGAACATGTCGATGGAACCCATCACATCCCAAGCCTCTCAAAGGCTTCATAGATGCGAATCACGTGAGGATGATCCAAGGACTTTAAGACTCTCACCTCCATGAGCATCTGTGACAATCCAAGGGCAAAGTTTTGGGCGAATCATTGTGACTTGTAGGGAATGACCATCGGATCGGGAATGGAGCAATAAGTATCATTTATTGAATTTATTGAGATTCGTGCCCTATTTCTCCAACCAACACTTGTTGAATCACCACATCCCTGTTGAACAAAATTCAAACTTCCGCAAGGAAGAATGGGCATATTTGGATAGAAGCTGCACTCTTTGCCTTTTCACTTTGGTGTCTTGCGTCTGTCCGAGTTTGTTACAAAGTGGCAAATCCCAGACAGTGGCAATTGGAAAATACCTTCACTTAACTTCACGGAGGCAAGCCTACCCGCCACATCTTTCCAAACCAACAACTGAGCATTTGAGTAAGACATGAATTTAATGAACACGTGAAAGATCGTGCAACTGGCGGCTAAGCTATGCCGGACCAGTAGAATTGATGGCCATCAGTCAGAGCGCTGTACTCGCGATCAACTTTGATCGCTGCCACTACTAGAAGCCAATCTGACTTGCACCGACAACGTGCTGCAGAAGAAGACAAGTTGATTTGGAAAAAATGGAAAAATGTATAAAGCTTTAACACACACAGAAACATTCAACGCGATATATAAACTTATTTGTGTAAAGTACGGTATTATTGTATGCATCCCTACAACATCCTACAACCACATCAAGGAAAAAGGCTTCCGAGTCGGCAGGGGGTCCATGTTCTGCGGAATCCCCTCGAAAATCGAAGAATCGAAGAAGTTGCGCTGGAGGAGTCTTCCAACCTTACAGACAATGGCCCGGCAGCTGCGAGCATTTTGGGATGTATAGACATGTCAATTTCACGGTCAAATGTTTGTACATTTTTGGGCTAACAGTTTGGGATTTGGAATGAAATGCAGTTGAAACACCTTTCTTTTTGGGCCTTTAGATTCTCAATGCATTTGAATACATGAAAGATTACACTTCAGATTCTAGCTGCTGGTCCCTGATTGTAATATGGCGATGACAATCCGTTAAGTATATTGGGAGCCATCAGAATCCCCTGACATATCCCAGGTAGAAAAGGGCACAGTGTATCCTCTGCACGTTCATGGGACAGAATCAGAGTAGGGAAGCCCAGTCTCCATTTTTTCGGGTGGGAGCTAGAGGAAGTTCAAGGACGAATTTTGATACACTACTTACCAAGATATTGTTTTTTATTAACTTAACAAATCCAGATATCCTGAAGCGCCCATGCACTAAACTTCGTAGAATCGAGTCACTGTAGCAATAGGGTACAGACTATTTATGTCCTGGGTACGGTAGGTTGAAATCTAATTTATGAAGTGGGCAATTACGAAGTGCCACATATCGAGTACCTCCTCTGAATAGGTCTGCGAAGTGTGGGCGTTGGCTGTCAGCTGCGTATCATTTGGATGCATTTGGAACTATTTCTGGAATGGCTTTGTCATTTGCTTACGTTCTACAACTGATCTAGTGCATATAAGAAGCGAAGGAATAACCTCTCATCCAGTCCTCCTGCAAACAGACTGCAAAACAAAAGTATGTACAAATCTCCCAACTTGAACGCTGACGTATCTAAACTACATCCCGAATCTCTTGACTGATCACACCTGCAATCATGTGCAATCAGTAATGATGTGCAGTGCCATCCTTGCCTGACTTAGAGCTTTGCTGCTGGCTCCAAGCCCTGGTAGGTTTTCATGGTGAGGTTGTCCACTGGCAATGGCACGATGTGGTCAGCCAAGTTGGTGGTGATCACGTGCTTCTCGGTGATAGATGGGATGTTAGGTGTGCCGGCCAAGCGCATCACCATCTGCAACTCATCCTGAAGCATGTGCACCATGCGGACGATGCCGTTCTGGCCATAGGATGCCAAGGAGTACAAGACCGGACGGCCGACACCGCATGCTTGGGCCCCCAAGGCAACTGCTTTGAAAATGTCACCACCGCGGCGGACACCGCCATCAATGAAGACAGCGAAGTTCTCCTTGGTGGCGCCTGCCTCCTTCAAGGCCTCCATAACTTCAGGCAACACCTCAATGCCAGGACGGCAGGTGTCAAGCTGACGGCCGCCATGGTTGGACAACACGCAGCCAGACAAGCCAGCCTTGAAGGCCTGTACGGCATCCTCTCCACACTGCACGCCCTTCAACAGGACCTTCATGGAGGTAATCTTCTTCAACCATGGCACATCCTCCCAGTTGAGGCCAGGATCGATGTAGCTGCTGATGGCACGTGTGGCGCCCTGAGATCGGTCCACTGCACCATCATCCTCATCATCACCCTGCACATCAGATCCCTGCTGGGTGAACTTGTTACGCATGTCCTTCTCACGACGTCCCAGCTGAGGAGCATCCACAGTGACGAACAGGGCCTGGACACCGGCCTTCTCCAGCTTGGTCACGTACTCCTCAGATCGGGACCTCTCAGGATTCACGTACAACTGAGAGAAGACCACTTGGTCTGGAGCACGTGCTGCCAACATCTCATCCAAAGTGTAGGAGCTCAAAGTAGGCAGCATGTATGGCACACCCGCCTTCTTGGCAGCCTGGCTGAGTTTTGAGGTGATCGTGGTCACATCATTGTTTCTTAGTGGTAGTGTGGTGAGGCATCAGAGCAAAGGAGATACTGTATTGGCAATACTACAAACAGGTACTCTGTCCAATGTCCTCATCTTGAATGGAATCAATATCACTGCAAGCTTCTCAGCATGACAGGCTAATTGATATCCATATCAACAGTCAATCTTGGGCTGGCTGAAGCATATCGAGACTCTCCGCAAAAAGCTTGGAAATTGTGTAATCCAATCAATCCGCTTAGCAAACTTTTCGGTGCTTTCGAATGCGATAGGGAATGGAGAAAGTTCCTTCCGCGCGAAACAGGTCCAATTCCCAAAACCCGCAGCTGCCACCTTCACAATAGCCAGCTCACCCTCCTCAGCCACGACACGGTGGTGGTTTCAACGGCTTCTCAACTACTTCAACTGGATATTAGCCAAGCGATCTGGCTCAAATCTTGATAAGCTACATATGATAATGTAACTATATATGTGTATATTTCAAGGAGTGACAATGCGTATGTTTATGTAAAACATATGTATTCAGTGTATATATATATATATATTCATAATATATACATGTTTATGTGTATTGAATTGTATAATAATCTTCCACCTTCTGCATTGATGAGCACGGTGACAAATATTCCCACCTAGCATCTACCCAGCTATCTGGGCAAACTAGAGTCCTAGAGCCTACTTTGGGTCGGATTCCCCTGCAACTACCATTTGTAGGGCTCGGCTGCTACTAAGGTTATGACATGTCCTTTGCTAAGATTTATATCGATGTGTCCACCCAAAGTAGGAAAGACCCCCAAAATCCAGCTTGGTTTCCCAAGACAATAATTTCAAATTTCAATCACATTTATCATCCCTTGGTTCCCTGCTCAAACATTGACCATTTCAAAGGAGATTTGCACAATGGATTTGCAGGGTCTTGAATCTGCTCATCGAAACAGCTCGAAATCTTTCAAGATCTCTCCTGGTGGGCCAACTTTGCCAAAGCCGTAGCAGTGAAGTACAATGGCAGAGCAGCTGGAACGTTCAGGATCTTCCTGAAACAAATCATAACGTTTAACGACGCACGCAAACAAAGGAAGCCCAATCAAACTACAGTACCAAAGCAAAAGTGGTGTGTCTAACATCCTGAAAACCATGGATGTTAGGCCAAGACTTCCATTGACATACGTAGGGTGATTGGAGGAATTCAATGATCCAACAAAGGCTAAAACATGTTTCCTCTATCATCTGTCAGTGGTCAGCTGGCTTTCTATAAATATATATATATATATGTACGTACATATACAGTACTGCATACACACCTTTATTTTGGCCAAGAATCGTGGTCATGTCAATCTCGCGCACGTTCACCAAGATGCGAGGGCGCATAGTGATCCTGTGAAGCGCAGAGATCTTGGTTTGAATAAAATTATGGTCATGGTTTATCAACGAACCTACCAACGCACACAAGGATTTCAAGAGGTCAATGACGTTTTGTCGTGCATTTTTTCCATAGTTCACCCAGAGTGACTGGTTTGCATCGTTTCAGAGGGTTATTGGCCACCTGATCTTGCGAATAGAATCCTCCAAGAAATTGTTGTTGGATATAACTTCAGGATTCCTGAATCACATCCCTATGCTATCCTTTTGACATCTCTTCCAAGGTCCAGCGATGAAGACCTAAGATAGAACTTGCTACTTTGCAAACTTGATATGTTTCGTCACTTGGAAGGATTCCAGGTAATTATCGGATCATCAACCCGGAGTGAGGTTGTTGGTTTTGTCACATCATGACCATCATGGTTCAAGCAACAACAGTCCATTGTTAATCTCTTCGGACATCTGGCTACTAACTAGCTGTGTCTGTGTGTGTGTGTGTTGATTTTTTTAGGTCACAGCTGTGATGGTTGCAAGAGTGTGCCTCTGGAAAGCCAAGTGGTTGTCACGGAGAGTGATCTCATCATCACCTGGCAACGTTTTCATGGAGATCAAGATGGATCACCACAAGTAGAATGACTGTGGGGGAACTGACAGCTACAAAGAACAACAAATAGCGGAATTGTCGTTTCTAATCCAACTGCTTGAAGAAATTGCACCACAAACTTGAATGTGTGTGTGTGTCTGTCTGTCTGTGTTTCAAAAAGATATTGCCTTGTGCTCCTGATTGTCTATGCACATATGCAACAACAACAACAACAACAACCACAACAACAACCAGAACAACAACCAGAACAACAACCAGAACAACAACCAGAACAACAACAACAACAACAACAACAACAACAACAACAACAACGACAACGACAACGACAACGACAACGACAACGACAACGACAACGACAACGATAACGACAACGACAACAGTAACAGAAGAACAAGCAAAAGAAAAAGAAAATGAAGAAAGACAAGGAAACAAGGTGAGTGGACGTGGCAACCCTGGCAAACCTGCTGAAATTGAACCCCTTTGGCTTTGAGCTTTCCAACACAACCTCAGCGACTGCCACTTCAGACCTCCGCTGGAGTAGTAGCCCCAGGCCTGGGGTTCCATGACCTTTGTTGGGGCGAATGGCACTGTGCCGAAGTGGGGCTGCATACATATGTGACAACATGCGTATGTCAGCTTCTTATATACAACACAATACATGTATATATAGTTAATAATGTATATTGCATATATACATATATACACACTCACACATTGTATGTACATATTTTCTTGTCGACCTATGAGGGGGTGACCGTTAGGGTTCTAACGCTAAGTTGGGGCATTGGACATGTATGCTACAGCGATGCTTTTGAACTTCGAATCCAAACACATGATGTATCTTTCTCCCTTCCACATCCTTCCAACTAACTTCTAGCATTCACAATCCTCAATAACTTTGCTATATGAACAAAAATGCTTTAGAACATGAATTGTCTTTGGTGAGGATTTTCGGGTGAAAAACGATGACGTCATCCCACTCAAGAAGAGTCTATATAGTTGCAAAGTGTTGAAACATATTGAAACAATAACAAAATATATGGGAGTCGAGAAGTGCAAGTCAGTCCTGCCTCCCGTGCGACGGACTCAAAGTCGAAGCTGTTGAGCATGGCCTGAGATAAAGTGAACAGGAGTCAGCTAAGTCAACGTCCAAACAGAGTTGGATAGCATCATCCAACATGTAAACTGTACCCAGCACTGCGTATATGTGGGATTCATTGAATGATACAAATTTACAGTGTTGTCGATTCATATTTTCAGAGCTGCGAAGTCTTGTCGTGCCGAAGAAGAACTCCAGCCATTCTTCAAAACTCCTTGAACTTCTGCTGCATGCTCTGGGAAATTTAACATGAAGTCCTTATGTGCATTTTTCCCAAAGGGTATATAGATAATAAGAGATTTTTCCAATAGAAGTCTAACCTCAGTTCCCTTGTACAAAAAAGGTCGTCCAACCCTTCACCGAGCCACAGCCAAAGGAGGCTTCTTGAACTCCTCGATCTCCTCCTCAGCGGCATCAGCCTTGACCTCCAGCAAACACAGGCCCGGCTACACCGGTAGAAACTTTAGCAAGGAAACCCCAAAATGAATGATGAATGATGGTGTGGAAAGGAAAGGGATGGAAAAGGGAAATTATTGTTAAATACTTATTACTTATCATAGAAAACTATGGCAAGTGTGTATGCAATTTTGAGATTTGATTGGTGTGAGAATAGGAAGTCCTTCAACTGCAAAAAGAAAAGGCCATGTATAAAGGCCTTTTTGCGGCAATTTTGAACTTGGCTCTGCAATCTCAAGGTAAACCCTCTGGTATGCAAACATTCCGCTGTGGAAAAGGCAGGATTTGAAGATGTATTCCTTATTCAAAAATGACGACCAGTTCCAGCCAGCAAGCTGTTAACTTCTGAAGACTAAGGTTCGAACAGCCTTCTTCTTGGGCTTGGGCTTGTGCGCCTCAATGGTTGACGGCAAAGAAAGAGAAAAGTCAGGGGTCCAAGGTTTCCAACAAAACCAAAGCATGTTGCTTGGGATTTTTGTGTCCCAACTTTGGGTCAACATCTTGATCTGGAAAGTGAATAAGGATCAACAACCATGCCTATCATCCCATTCTTTGAAAATGTTGAAGAATTTTCTATGACTTTCATACGACAGGGCATTTTACACCCAACTTAGAATCGAGCACGATTCATGAATTGAGGAAAAATTGAAAAAGTCTGATTGGTTAGAGTTCATGATACAATTGTCCACAATTCTGGTAATCAAAAGTCTCTTGTTTGGGTGTAAAAATGATCTACTAGCATCAAAAAACAAAATCAAAAAGTCTTAGACAAGTGAGATTTGGGGTGACTAGAAGTATGGGGTGACATTGCAACACCTGCAACACCTGATACAATCATACCTTTAAGCTGTTGCTCATAATGACTTGGGTCGCGCCTCTGGAGCCTTAGCGACATGCTCCGGCTTGATGGTGGCAGCATCCACCACCTCGGTCTCAACATACCGTGGGAATAGTGTCACTTTTATTAGTAGGTGTAACATGGCATGACCATGGTATGAATTGATGTCACTAGAGATATCTCCAGCTAGAGTGTTCATGTTTCTATACCTGTCTAAACAAACACTACTATTGGCACTTCAGCCTACACCGCCCTGCAAAGGTCTCCTCCTCACAATTCAGTTTTCACTACTAAGGTGGTATTAACATGAATTAACCACCGTGGTATTAGTCTGCGTTGGATGGTCAGACTTAGACTGGGTTATGAAGCCTTGGGGATGCTGGAAGAGGTTGCAGCTTTGGAAATCGTGGCGTTGGAGTCACACTTAGAGCCTAAGAGAAATCTTACTGACTGTTCCAGTTGATTCTATTTCAGAACCCCATTTGCAAAAACATGCGCCTTAAAAATGGGAAACCTTCTTGCAAAAGACATGAAAATCAAACAATGGTTTGGAACTACCATCCTCTTCACGAGATTCATATTGAGATATACATCAGAATGGAGGCTGATAGGGTCATGTGGTTGAAGGACATGACCTCTCAGATTGCTTTACAGCATCAATCACTGCCCTTACTAGACGTCTTCCAAGTATTGGTCCCCCAGTGAACCCCTTTGAAAACAGCAATCAATTAGGTCAAAATTCTATGATGCATCATTGTGAAAACCTTCAAACAACCTCAAACAAAATCAGGCCACATCTTCCAGGATTACCGAACTGATACTCAAATCCAATGAAACCGAGAAACACCCATGGTCAAGGAAGGCTTCAAGAGCTTGTCCATGATATCCTTCAGAAAGTCCACAGTTTCATAAGTTCCATGGTGGTTGGTCTGATGTCAGGGGTCAGGCACCTGGAGAACGTATAGAATTATAGAAGCATCAAAATGGAACGATAATCAGCTCTGGACATCAGCCTCAAATTTCTGGATGGTTTGGATGTAAGTGATTCTTGTGTGATGCGTGTTGCAGCCAAAAAGCTGCCACTTACCAAGCTTACCAGTCTTTGCTTCATTCGGGACAACCCTGCCACCACCATGGCACCTTTGGATGGATGGGATCGAAAATGGCGGTGGCATCCATACCAGCAGCATCCGTGATGAGCTTGGCACCACCAGGATGCACCTTGGCGAACTTTGTCAAGTCGTAGGCCTGGGAACATCGAGGACATTGGAGGGACAGTGGCCCAGGGGACCTTGGTAGA
Organism: Breviolum minutum Mf 1.05b.01; assembly: GCA_000507305.1. NCBI lineage: Eukaryota > Dinophyceae > Suessiales > Symbiodiniaceae > Breviolum > Breviolum minutum. Next base: position 17,150 of record DF240285.1, read on the forward strand.
CAGCCAGAAGTTGGTTAACCAAGTTAAACCCCCTTGAATAGTTGGAAACGAGGAGTTTCACCTACAAAACCTTCTTTGCTTTCAAACATTGTGCTGTCATGGGCTGTATCCAGGTGCCATGGTTTCTCTAATGAGTCTAGGGATACCGATGGAAGAAATCCTGCAACATTGGATATGCATAGTGTTCGAATGGTACACAAGGTGTCACAATTCAGAGTCTTGAGCCTTGCCATAGAGGACGACCCAGCAATCCTCCTGATAGAAGGGCCACGAAATGAGCGATCAGCCAAAGGATCAGTGGTCAGTTGGCGTGGCCCTGTCTATGTCTATGTTTCGCATTCCAAATTTGCCGATGTCTCAAAATTAGAACCCCCGCATCCTTTGCTGCCTTTGTAGTTTAGACTCAGTTTAGACCTTAGGGAAAGCTAAATCGAATAATTAACATCAATTTGCTACTTCAATGCTTCCACATCCTGGTCGAACAATGTCTAACCCATCAGTTGAGACATTCTTCTCCTTGGTGTTGTGCTTGGCAACCTCCTCCATGGTCAAAACCTAACAGATATCCGACCGTCTGCAAGATGAAAACTTGCATCTAACAGGCTTAGAGATCCGCATCTCTATTCGTTTCTGCCAGAAGTTGTCTAGAATTTAATATCACCCTCGCACCCAAACATTCATGCTTCGAGACGGGGAACCCTAATATTGAGGCACACTTACTTAACTTTAACTGATTCAATTGCATTCTTTGCAGAACATTCCATCTCAATTGCTTCAACCCAAATCCAACAGCAGTTCCGACACCTTCTCGGACGCCATGATGTCGTGTGGTTCTCAGGGATCACGGTAATGCGCAGTGATGGAATAGCTGGAGCCAAAGGTGGTCAGGATAGAGCCCCCCACAGTCTGTGCCGACCGTAGTTGAGATACTCACCAACCGAAAACTTAGAGTTCACAGTTCATCCCATAGATATTCTATGATATTGAAATCATGCACCCCTACTTGGGGTGATGTCACGACTGAGTGTCATGATTTGACAAAACATATAGATTAAAATCCTCTGGGATGAATGCAGCAAATACAGAGGGCTTAGCTTCAGGCTATAATGGCTATAACTTATAACCCCTAGTTGCTGGCTTTCTCAGCAGTCAGGCGGATGCTCACGGACAGCCACATGCTCACCAAAAATCTCAAAGGTAGTGGTGGAGGTGGAGGTGGTGGTGGTAGCAGGGTATAAGATAGAGCGAATGGTATGGTGGGAAATGGTGAGAACATGTAGGAACAAAACACAGATTTAAACGTAGGATCACAGGATTTGAGGGAAAGCTCAGGATAGCCTGGCTTATCATATCGCTACTATAATTCGGTTCCTTTGGGAAAGCCTTTCCGGGTATCTCTGGACTTGCAATTCCAAGACATTGCTTATTTTGACAGGGTTCCGAGTCTGGTTCGCGGCGTGCGCGGGCTGCACACTTGGCAGCATTCGAAAAAATGCGCTGCTCATGCAAATGCCTTGGAGAAAACCCTCTGGCTTGTGTTCATTTGATTTGTTGCGGAATTCTGCAGATGATTGTTTTAACACTCCTGAAGGGACACAAAACCGTGAGATTAGGGTCCTAGAATTATGCAATCTGCCGGTTTCCTACTAAACTTATAATTAAGTATTCCGATGGGCTTTGGGCATTCTTTGGGTGTTGAATTTCCTTTTAAATCTATTGAATGCTGAACTCACTATTGAAAAAATAGGTAGTTGAACCCATTGTAAACAAACCATCCGAGCTTTTCAAACGCTCTTGAGGGCACACTTCAACTTGAACCTGAAGCTTCAAGTTGATGTCTGGATGAAGCGAATGATTCTGGGCAATCAATGATAATCCTTACTGCTACACCACCATTTAGCAGCTGATTTCGGCTGGTGGATAGTGCTAAGAATTAGACATCGAAGATTCACCTGAAGCTTGTTTCAGGAAAGGTTCTATACTACTCATCACTTGTGCGAGATCATGTCAGGTCACAGCATTCTTTACCAAAATGATATGATAAATCATTGGGTCTTTCATGTAGTCAAATCAAATCCTTCAATCCTTCAGCTCATCTCACTTGTGGAAAAATGATGAAAAATGTGTATCCGATACGAAATCTTCCGAATCACCGGGCCCAATCTGCATGATGCAGCACTTCAAGTTCATTTCACTCGCTGGAGCATTAAGGTCATCAAAGGATCATTCAGAATCCTGGTCTCGAATGGCTCTACTCTTTTATGACGTAGGTCCGTGGAAAGGAATTTCCCGACCAATGGATCCAGTCATTCGCAGTCAAAGAAGCGGGTGATTGAAAGAAACAAGTGACAACATGTGACAACACTGTCATACTCATGTCATCAAGGAGCAGCGATGCTAGCAAATGTTCCTCTACATAGACTGAGAGATTGTCGAAACTCTTTGTGACATTGCTTCAGCGAGTGAGGTGACGATGCAAAATGGTCTTGGACACAGGTCACAGCAAGCACGCAAGCATAGATCCTACGGAAATACATGTTACAGTACGTTAGTGCGGGAAACTTAAAACTTAATTAAAACTCGCTTGAAGTGTCGGAGAACTTGCCAGGTGCTTTCAATGACCTGCACCTTGAAACTATTATGGACAGAAGAAACTAACCATCATTTCCTCAGCTATTTGGCAGCTCACATCACACACGTCAGCGCCGAAGTGTCCTGGTTGGAATCGCAGAAGAGATTCATCGCAAAAGATGCCCTAGTAAATCCATGTCTGGTATTGGCAAACGTAGATACCGGTATGTTTTTTAACATATATATATAATTGTATGTGTATATATATATACATATATAGATATATCAGGAGAACTCCTAATCATCAAAGTAGGAAACCGAAACCAAAGATATCAAAGATGTTTATCAACAATCATAGTCAACCCCAATGCCGAAACTCATGGCAAAGCCAGGAAGCCAAAAAACTGTAGAAACCATGAACCTGGGAAAACCAAGGAAAATGAAGGAACACTTCTAGGTTTGAAAAGGAGTATCATGACACCTAAGTAGGTTCCGTGTATGACAAGTGTATCATGACAAGTGTATCATGTATCTTCACTTAAAGTTTCCTCTCACGACACCCTTTATTGAATCCCAAGGACTGGCTGATTGGAAGACTCCGCACTCCCTCAGGCTGTCCTAGCATCTGATTCAGATACTAAACTATCTGCAAATCTGCATGATCTGCTTGTTGACCTCAACAATAAACAGTCATGCATCAATTTCAAACGCAGTTCAACCTATAGCTTGGCTAGGTTGACAATGGTTGAGGTCTTTCTGCAGTGTTCGATCGTATTCAGGGCTGAAATTGGGGGAATTCTCGAGATGATGGGGTGTGCAAGGAGACGACCCATTCCCATGACCCATAGTGGCCTGCTTCTGACTTAGAGCTTTGCTGCTGGCTCCAAGCCCTGGTAGGTCTTCATGGTGAGGTTGTCCACGGGCAATGGCACGATGTGGTCGGCCAAGTTGGTGGTGATCACGTGCTTCTCGGTGATAGATGGGATGTTAGGTGTGCCGGCCAAGCGCATCACCATCTGCAACTCATCCTGAAGCATGTGCACCATGCGGACGATGCCGTTCTGACCATAGGATGCCAAGGAGTACAAGACCGGACGGCCGACACCGCATGCTTGGGCCCCCAAGGCAACTGCTTTGAAAATGTCACCACCGCGGCGGACACCGCCATCAATGAAGACAGCGAAGTTCTCCTTGGTGGCGCCTGCCTCCTTCAAGGCCTCCATAACTTCAGGCAACACCTCAATGCCAGGACGGCAGGTGTCAAGCTGACGGCCGCCATGGTTGGACAACACGCAGCCAGACAAGCCAGCCTTGAAGGCCTGTACGGCATCCTCTCCACACTGCACGCCCTTCAACAGGACCTTCATGGAGGTAATCTTCTTCAACCATGGCACATCCTCCCAGTTGAGGCCAGGATCGATGTAGCTGCTGATGGCACGTGTGGCGCCCTGAGATCGGTCCACTGCACCATCATCCTCATCATCACCCTGCACATCAGATCCCTGCTGGGTGAACTTGTTGCGCATGTCCTTCTCACGACGTCCCAGCTGAGGAGCATCCACAGTGACGAACAGTGCCTGGACACCGGCCTTCTCCAGCTTGGTCACGTACTCCTCAGATCGGGACCTCTCAGGATTCACGTACAGTTGAGAGAAGACCACTTGGTCTGGAGCACGTGCTGCCAACATCTCATCCAAAGTGTAGGAGCTCAAAGTAGGCAGCATGTATGGCACACCCGCCTTCTTGGCAGCCTGACAGAGAAGCAACAAAACCTTCACTTCCACTTCCCGCTTTCACTTCCCAACAGTTCTCACTGAGAACTGGAAAGCAAAGGCTTTTTCACCAGAGATGCTAGTGGGATCCTTATCATATCAAATCCCAATGTTTTCGATCACATAATGCCTTGTAACGGCTTGAGCTGTTGGTTACAACCGTGAGACCTGGACTACCCTTGGAACCACCATAGCCACCCACCTTGACAATAGCCAGCTCACCCTCCTGGCAGCAAACAGGTGTTGTGTCGATGCACACCAACAGCCAAGTGGGTGGTGCCATTAGGTTTTGCCGAGAAATCATCGCAATGCAGGGAAAGGCCACGGTCGAAATGTGATGAACTATGTAACGTAAACAATGAGACGTCAATACACCTCTGTAACGCGGAATTGTCAGATGTCAAAACCGAATCAATTCAACAATCTCACTCAAAAACTCATGATTGTTTTAAAAAAGGCTGGAAAAAGAAACATCAAGTTGATTCAAGATGATTGAAGTGCCATTTTCCTTGCCTATTATAACATTCAACCAAACAAAGATGTGATTTTATTCAGCTCCTGGTGGGCCAACTTGGCCAAAGCCGTGGCTGTGAAATACAATGGCAAGGCCGCAGGGACATTCAGGATCTTCCTCGGTCAATGGGCCCTGAGAAAAAAACACTGGAGCCAATCGGTAGTTCGGAGATGTTAGTGCTTCCAGGGATGCGAAAAATCAATGGAAATCCTTATGTTGTCTTTTGAAAGGCAAACGAGTCATGTGCCCTCACATCCCAGGTTGCCTAGATTTTATACCCCCTATGCTTGACCAAGATGCGTGGTCATGTCAATCTCGCGCACGTTCACCAAGATGCGAGGACGCATGGTGATCCTCAGGAGCTTGAAGAAAAGCGTGGCACCAAGCACTTTGAAAAGAAGCTGCTATGATTTTTTCCTCTGAAAACCACCCGAAACAGCATTCGAGATGCCAACAAATGCCAACAGAAAGTGCAACTTGCATCTTGCATGGTATGAAAAGGAATCAGATCCTTTCATCCCTTCACTCCATCTATGCCAAGGCCGAACAAATAAAACACACAGACATGTTGATTTTCCATCCTCTGGAAGGCCAAGTGGTTGTCACGAAGGGTGATCTCATCATCACCTCGCTGAACAGATCACGACGAAAATGCTCGCAGTTTCTATGTTTTATTGCAAATGCGTTCCCGGGCATTTGGCAAAAAGAAGCCCTTTCGCCAGCTTCTGCAACTCTGATTTGTGAATCGTGCGCGGCTTTTGGTTCGTTCATCGTAGAACATTCATGATGGATGCACTTGACAAACCCATTCAGAAACAATATGAAAAGATATGAAAAGTGTATATACTTACAACGTATATCATGGCAATTTCCCATTGAATGAGATATATCTGATATATCCGCTTTGATCACTTTCTGGCACCCCGGTAACCATTCTCAAGTGATCTCATGTCAACCAAGATGCCACCACTGGAGTAATATCCCCAGGCTTGTGGCTCCATAACCTCAACCGTTATGAACCGTTGAGGTTGAAGGATTCATCAAAATTTTGAAAGCTAAGGGTTGGCCCCAAACAGGGGCCCTGTTTGTGCATACTTGTCTGGCTCCAAATCTCCCAAAACCGATGAATTGTTGGAATACCCAACATGACTGAATCTGTTGCTGTTTTAAGCCATAGCCGCTGGTGAAAAATGGTTGAACATGACTCAAAGTTTGTGGTCTTCAAATGTTGTTCAAATTACAATTTCGTGGGAAAGGACTGAAAGACTGGCCTAATTTTTGTGAAGGGTCAGCTTCAAACTCAAACCTTCAAACCATCTTTGCCGCAAAAACCCTCCCTCCCACTCAGTTGTAGCTCGCAAAACCTCGCGTGCCACAGATTCGAAGTCGAAGCTGTTCAACATGGCCTGGCCCAGAGAATACTGAGGAAGTTTTTAGAAATGATAAAAGCTGCCAGCTTTTGTGGCGAGTTTTGTCAAGAGTAAGGAATGTCAGTGCCATGATTCAAAAAAATGTTCAATGGATTCAATGGAATCTCAATGTCAAGCAGTGTCCAGCACTCATAACCCCTTGTCCAAATTTTAGATCCTGCCAACTGTTGCCAGGAGCACCGCCAAAGGAGGCTTCTTGAATTCCTCAATCTCCTCCTCAGCGGCATCAGCCTTGACCTCAGCGAAATGACTTTCTCGACGAATTGAAAACGATTCATTGTGATTCAATAAGCTACTTGCAGTTAGTAAGACAATGTCATGACGACCTGCCCAACATCAGGCAATCAATAGTCATTTAGGAACCAGGGGATCCTGTGACTTATCTTGTTAAGAGTCGCGTAGCATCTGCCCCGAACATCCAAACACCTAAACAAAGATTGTGTCAACGATATTTCCAACTTCTCTATCTCAAGGCTCTGCATAGAAGTCTTCTTCTTTTGTTTTGGCAAGAAAGAATATGGATGCTTCCGAAAAGCGCCGTGCCACCAAATCATTGACATATTTGATACAATCCACATGGTGGGGGGGGGGGGGGGGGAAGCACCATCATTTTTTTGGGAAGGAAAACATCCATGTCCCATTTGCCAATGGATCTCCTAAAATCTGCTTGCAAGCATTACCTCTGTTGCTCATGGAATGTCCTTCGATGTTTTTTCGCCTGAGACTCTCACCGCCTTCTTCTTTGGCTTTGGCTTGTGTGCCTCACGGGTCTCTGTGTCATGGATGGAAGTCTTTCTTTCGAAGGAACCACTGCAATAGCTAAAAAAGATCCTCAACTTTTTGATATTTGTTCCATCCATTTCCTGCAAATGCGGAAACTTTGTGTCGTGAGTGTCTCACCAAATGAAGTATCTTACATATAATATGTGTATATCATCTTTAAATGAATATATGATATGACCGTTATAGTAAACTGGAGTTGCATAGATGTTTTTTCTACATTTCAAAAATGTGTTCAAATTATATCAAATTCATGTATATATACATATTACAATTCTTACATATATACTTTACATCTAGACTCCAATTTCAAGAAAGGGAATATCTTGGTTGAGAACAAGTTGGAGTCCTATTCACCGTTGGCCTCCGGAGCCTTTGCAACGTGCTCTGGCTTGATGGTAGCCACATCCACGACCTGAAAAATGTTGTCACAGAAAGAAGAACCAAGGAACTAACGTCAAAAAGGGAAGGTTTATACCACTTGAGTAACTTGAGTATTGCTAATTTCAGACTCCAAACATATGAATACATATGATGCTTTGGACAGACCTACCTTAGTCATGCTTAGTCTATGTTTGTTGAACCTGATGTGCAAGTGGTGATCGTTTTAATTGCCCGGTTGCACATCGGAGACAGCCTGAAACACTCGGAAGCACAGCGTTCAGCCATTCAAGAAATCTGAGGAGTGCACACCCATGGTCAGAGAAGGCTTCAAGAGCTTGTCCATGATGTCCTGTCAGTTGAGAAAGGACACTAAGACCCAGCAAAAAATTGAAGGTCTCTATAGCCAGCCCACAACAGCCTAGAATCACTCACAAAACGAACAACGAGGATGATCATCGGAATAATCATCGGGTGAAAAAAGAAACACGTATTGTATACATTGTGATTCATGTGACAAAAAACGTCATCTACTTAAAAGTCTATATAAACATCATCAAACAAATCACCTCTTTCAGCACTCCCGGGTGCCATCATTTCTTCCAGATTATGTTTTTTTCTCAAGTCTCAATACAACCCTGCTTTACAAATGGCGACATTCATCCCCATTCCCATCAATGTTTCCAATTCTTCCCCCCCACCATGGCACCTTAGGATGGATGGGATCGAAAATGGCGGTGGCATCCATACCAGCAGCATCCGTGATGAGCTTGGCACCACCAGGATGCACCTTGGCGAACTTTGTCAAGTTGTAGGCCTCGGAACGGTGTTGCAAATGTCAAATATGATGATATGTGATACAAGATGTAGCAATAGTGACCAAAGAAAAATCAAGCCATGATTCTAAAAGACAGTGCTACATGTGTTTAACCAACCTAAAATAGTTGCCCCAAGAAAGTTGAAATCCTTGCTACATTCCATTATATTGAATGGTTGACAAGGTTCTAGAGCCCTAAGAGATGCTTGGTAAATATTCCCATATAATTGGGTGGTGCACCCCACCCGCAACAACCATGGTGTTCCCAAAGTTTCCAGGCCTTGCCGTACAACACCACCCAGCAATCCTCCTGGAAGCATGCAGAACCCCACTGAAAATGGTCGATGTTGGGATGTTGTTGCTATGGCCCGAGGTCCAAGGAGTCAGAGTCAGACCTTACAGTAGAGCCCCACCAAAATGTCACAAATCTTGAGGCATAAATATCATGAATCATGAATCACATACGATTTCTAGCTCAGAGCCACGGATTCCAGACTCTCCAACCCCCAACTGGCAGACACGGAACGCACCTTGGTGTTGTGCTTGGCAACCTCTTCCATGCTCAGAACCTGCGCTGGCTAAAGGATTTGGCATGTTGAAAGATGATAATGCCGGGTTGGACTTGAATCATGCGACTGGCACTTTGCTACAAAACAAATCTTGTTGTTGGGATTTGAGAGGGGAGTCTCCGACTTGACAGGGTCGGAAACCAAATCAACTCATCCTGGATCTTTAGTTGTGAAAATGATGGGCTTCACTATAGATTTCAGGGTACCTGCTAAATTGCCAAATGCGCTCTCGGGATTTTCTATTGCAGACCCCTTGCCTACTGTGATGTTACACAAAAAATTAGCACCGAGGAAGCATTAGTGACAATCATGTCAACAGTGTAGAGCCACTGGGTACCCCCCTTATAAAATTCATGGCCACCATCAGCACCACCAGTAGGACATCTTGGCACCTTGTCAGAAGCCATAGCTTTCAAAGCTGAGAATGCGAAGACACGCTGGCTGGTTAAACTGTCGAAAATGGCTACGGTAATTCGGACAGACCCACGCGGCAGTCGTTGCAAGTTGACGCTATAGGAATCTGAGTTGAACAAACACAAACCTCATACAGTTTGACAAGTCTGTCACAGAAAAACACTCCAGTAATGAGTTGTATGTTTATCCTCTCACAATATCAAGCTCATGCTTCCAACCATCATACTAACCTGATTTTTACTGGTAAGATTCTGTAGATTTGTTGAAGATTTCTCACCACGTCCCCTCTCAGACTGATGCAAATCATCGCCTCATCTTCTGCCACCACAGGTGACACTGACAGACGAGATTTGTGGATCACCTTCACGGCTCGTTTTACACCTGCAATTCTTCAAAAGGTGGCTGATGTTGCTTCCTTGGAAGGATCGTTGTATATGGTTATATCAGTTAGTATCAGAGCAACAAAAACGCTGCATGCACTGTTTTTTTCCAGGGAAAATCATGGAATCCATGGAAGTCTCATTGTAGATTGCTTCTTACTCCCAACATGGGTATCTCCATTATGGGACACGAAAATAAGTCTCAACTAACTCGTCGCAACTCAATATCATGAATTTGCTGGCCTTTGACACCCAATCTTTACCCAGGCGGCCGTGGTTTCATCCCCAAATCCCCTGGGAATGGTTGACTTTACTAAATGAATTTCACTTACTGAAACCATTACATGTATATATTCTATCATATGGAATGCTGGGTTCACTCCTGTTTGAGACAAGCATCTTCAGACTCATGATCATCATATATTCACCAACCTTTAACTCCTTCAAAGGAGGAGAACAGAAAAAACTAAGGAATGTTTCATCACTGCTACAAGTAACATCATTTCATGAAGACGCTCACCCACCACGGTCCCCCAGGTTGCTTTGCCCACCTAAGGATCTATGGAACATAGCGTAGACTTCGCCATAGGCACCTTCACCCAGCAAAGGTCCGTGAAAGTACCTCATCTCATAACAAAACCACATCGAACGAACAAAGGGGAAATAAGTTCGTAAATCGAACGAATGGTGAAATAATGTGGAAATGAGAAATCTCAAGTATCATTCAGTATCATCCACTAACAGAGAACAGAATATATATATATATCAACATATACAATAATATGAATTTGTACTGTTGATTTATAGAACTCAAAGATCCAATGCTTTTGTTCATAGCCGATTCGACTATATCAGTACGGCAAAGATGTCCAATCTTTGTGATCTGGAGCAGAATTGCAGATGAAGGTCGAACAAATATCCAACACTTTTAACACACAGCTAATACTTGCTAGTTCTTCATGCAATTGTGCCCTTTTCCAAGCGTCCACATTTCTTTGGTGTCCCTTCAACTGGGGTCTAACACTGTTCCTCTGCGCCCATATCGGAAGTCTGGTGCCTGGTTCATGGCAGTCCAACTTTGACTATACTTTGGTAGTACACTATCAAATAAGGTATAACCACAGGGTTGCATCTTATGAGTATAGGCTATACACACAAACGATCCTGGAAGAAACCTTTTGGTAAAAAATGTCTAATACATTTCTACTATTATCCATGGAAATAATTATATACGTGCCAGAAATATGCGTTTGTACGTGGAAACCGTTCCGCGAACATGTTCGTAAATACTGGTCCAAGAATACCTGTCTCACTTGACGGGGCAGCGCCTTCGAACCATCATCTTCCGCGAGACTTTCTGTTGACCCAAACGAGCTTGGAGGGATTGTAACCACCTGGAAATGCACAAGGGCTGCAAGGTCTCACTGTGGGAAGTATACTGTAAGAATCGAAGGTTTTTACCATTGTGAATTGGTTGATGATACTCAAGAATTAAATCATGTGAAAATATGTGATACATGTTCCGGCATTTCGAGAAATCAAAAAAAACTTTTAAAGACTCACTCCGGTATGGCTCAAAATCCTTGCACGATGGAGCCCTTCGTTGAGAGTAGATGACAGCATATCATGTTCGATCCATCAACCAGCTCTGGTCCGGCTTGCTGGTCTAAAATTTTGAGCCACACCGGTGGGCTTTGGGAAGCATCACATCATATGAGCTACAAAAAAAACGACCTTGATCTCATGCAATGATGGATGGTGGATTCCATAGGCCACAAGAATCCCTATCACAAAGAGCATGAGATCACACATAGGTTGACCAACAGGAATGCTTCCCTCTAGCATCAAATCCATGGATTTCATTCAGCCTCCCCATGGAGTTGAAGGTTGACCCATCCTCTCCGTTGATTCCTGCCTGGTAAATGCTGCCAGCCATTGCCCCTCCGTAACAAATTCTGGAGCCTGGCTCTACATGTTCCCTTGAGTTACTCATATTCACCCTGCAAAATTCGATCCTAAAAAATGATGAAGTCGAAGTGAAAGATGTTTCATGATTTTCCTTTGAACCTTTGGGCTTTGTAATGTCCGTGTCTTTCAACCAGAGCCGGTGGTACCTGAACACCTGCGATTCGCTTCAAAGGGCCCTGGTTTTCACGTCGAAGCTGCCCCCACAGCAGTGGCCACAAACGTTGCGGAAAGCCCCAACGTTCCTGCAGTGACGCTGTAGCCATGTGCCTTTGAGAGGTTTACTTCAACAAAATTATCCCAAAAACAAAAAAGCAACCCCTAGCCCGGCTCTTGCAAAGATGGCCACCATCAAGGAGAATTCAGTATTCCCAAAAGTGAGGATTTTCTTTCGCTATGCAGGTTTTGTTGAATATATGTTGCTTTTTTGGGGTGCGGAGTGCGGAACAGCCGTTTATTTTCAAAAACTCACACTCCAACAAGCGCCAAGCTGAACAATGATTGCCTCTAACAGCTCCAGCAGCGGTGGTAACTTCTCGCACTTCCCGCCGAAGCGCGAGTACAACTTTTGCCCCAAGGTCCTGAAAAAAATTGGACCATGAGAAGCCAAATTGGGAATGGAATCTTGAAATGATGTGTACCTGGAACCCTAAACAGCCATGTTTTTTAATCGGATGTTTGGTGAAACAACCATTTATCATTTCCTATGATGTAACGATTTTTGGAATCATCCAATTGAATCAACCATCTATAAATGGATGTTTCAGGTCCCAGGGTTGATTTAGTATCATTGAAGATCGTGAAAAGGCTAGTATATAATCCCTTAGTCACAACCCCAGACCATTTCAACGAAAACAAATGGGAATGGATGGATCGTGCAAATGATTGAATGCTTTCTAGAGATTTGAAAAGTTGGGTGCAATATCTCTAAATCTTTCCAGAACATTTTTGAAGCCCCTAAATCAGAATGAACATTTTGAGGTAAACTCTGCTCAATCACAAATCTCAGAGGTGAGTAAATATGTACCAAGAGATCTATCAACAAAAGGAACCAAGAAAAAACATCACCCTGAAAATTTGCCATCCCATCGCCATCTGCCATCTGGGTCTCCAGGCTTAGCACCTGCATCCCAAGAAAGAAGTGTGGAAAGTCTCTCCTTTCCACAGGATGAATGTAGGTGGAAACCGCCAAAAAAAAGCCAATGGGACCTGACATTAAACACTTGAAACGTTTAAACCCTCTAAAGAAGAAGTCATACTAACATACAAATCGCCAAAAGTCGATGTTTTGGCGAAGTTTCACCACTAGCTCAGTGAATTTCTGTCAGGTAGTTGGGTTGATCAACTGTTGTCTCATCTGTTGAAGCACTTGTTGGGTCTAGTGTTCCAACCCAACTTCAGGAACACTCCCCAAATCCAACTCTCCAACTCTCCTGTAGTGTCCAACCATCCAAATCAGCTCTGCGTTTGGAGCGTTGTTTCTCCACTGGAAGTAAGGCTTCGGTGCCTGGATCCCACTTGTCATGCACACCTAGTTCATCTGGCCGGAGTGTGCCATCCATGCGCTGGAACGCCCCAAGGCAATGAGTGTCTTGTAACTATGGAAGAAGGCTATTGGGCCATATCTGCTACTATGTGCTGGAAGGCAACCGCTTAACCGATTTCAGTGATACATCATGCTGAAGGCTTCTCGTGGGCAATGGGCTGTGGGTTGGTGGCACGGCCCAAGGCCACAAACTTCGTTGCTACATGCATGGTTGCAGTGAATGAATTCCTAGAGTCGTAGAGTGGTTGAAAGTCGTAAAAAAAATGTTTGGAGTCTTGGGTTGTTCGCTTCCTGTTTCGAGAATTCTCTTTGAAGGCACACAGCTGCGGTTGTAGCCTAGGTGAAGGCCATTTCCCTATCATGGCATGGTGGTGGTGGGCGCCTTGAAGAAAGGATTGGATTCATGATCAAAGGTCATCTTCATCACTAGGATTCTAAGATTTACACGGTCACAAATTTTTGGGACCAAGTCTCTCATTCTCCACCTCTTCTAATCGCACGCATACACACATCTCAACATACGCACAATTCATTGCAACTGGTCACGGTTTAGCAACATGGTATAGTCATAGGAACTACTGTTACTTGACCTTTTTAAACAGAAACTTCCACATCCCATGAGCTGAAGGGGGGAATGTGCTTCTCATCAACTGCGCCCGGAGAAAGCTCCATCCTGACAAGAAAACATCTGGAAAAAAACGCAAAACCCCTGAACCTTGGAATTCTTGCTTCTCCAAAATCAAATAAAAAGGCATTCCGAGAATGTATTTGGAAAGAAATTCAGAATTCACATGTCCAGGGTTGGCAGCGAATGTCATGCCCCTTACTCCTTACTGGATCTGCACAGTAAGACAAAACATGTGATGTCATTCTTCTTTCAGTTGTGCAGTAACCACTTCATGTCTATCGTTGGTGACTAGCTGACTAACATGTCTGAGATTTAAAACAAAATGTTCCCATTCTACTACACAGATTTACTAGATTTACTCCTGCTGGGATGGTGAAATTGGTGATGAAATACCCGCATTTCAGCTGCAGGATCCAAAGTGAACAGGATCAGATGGATTAATGATCATTTACATTGATGATCCCCCGGATACCACTACTACCCACCCCACTAAACCCTAAAACCCCAAACCTTAAACCCTGTGTGGGAGACATGCGTGTTTTGTGGATACTGCTAACTGTGGGGGGGTCTTATAGTATATGCAGTATATACATGTACTGTATATATATAAATACACATACATGTATATATATATATACATTGTGTGTATATTAATGTGTGTATATATGTATATCATTGTATATCCATTTATGATACACGGTATGCAACCACTCATTACCAGGAGTTATGACATGTTTTGACCATCCTCTGCTTTACCCTTCAGGAATATGAGCCAAGGCAGGTAAGGTGTCCACAGTTTCTGTTTCGAAGTTCAGTTTCTTAGCTTCCTAGATGTTCCTTGTAAAATCAAGGTTACCCCCATCTCCAGCGATTTAGACATCTACAAAACAGAAAATTACTTTAAAATATCATGGAAATGAAATTCCATTGCCATGCTGGATTCCCGGAATTCAAGATCTAGGCCAAACAGATCAACAACTAAATACAGTTCTGGTCGCTTCGGATCATCTCCTCTCTGTCTCAAAGTTGAAGACGTGAGGAGAACCTCAAGGTTGGAACTACAAATTGTAAGGTCGAAGCACCCCTTTGAGCGGAAGTGTCACTTGTCATTTACAGCAGTATTTCATGCGTCCTTTGTTTCAGAGTATTTCATGATACATGCGTAATATTATAACACCTCAACGAACAACTCACAAACATCAACTGATAAGTGGTCTTATCTTGATTTCTATCCCCGCAGTATCCACCTGTTCATTCGTTCTCACTCATTTTTCATGTCTCCGCTGTTCGTTTCGGGTTCCCCAAACTTTGACTCAATCGCACGAAGCGACTGCGAAGCAAAGACAAAGCGGTCTCCACCTCGTCTTTGCACCAGTGACCACCAGCCGAGAGGTAAATGTCGTTTCTTTGTGCACCCCAAACAAAGCATTTCAAGGGGGGAAATCAGACAACTAGAAGATCATTTAATGGGAAATTCTACAAGTGCTCCTGTTGCTGGTTGAGGGTCTGCAGTCTTTTCGGGGGATCTCGACTCAAATTAGCCATTATTCAAGAGGAAACTAACAGATTTGCTGGCCCCTAATTTTCAGACAGCCCGACACAGATATGCAAAGATGTGCAAAGATCCTTAAAGGTACCGGTGTGCTATCATTGCTGCTGACAATATGGCAAAGATATGTAGCCTTGAATTTAGAACCAAGTACAATTTCTTTTTGAAGGAAAAGCATCTAGAATCTCCGCGTGTTTCTTTAAGCACCTGTTGGTTTCCTTTGCATCGCCAAACTGTCCAGTCCTCTGGAGAAATTATCACACTAAGATCTAGGATGATCTACAGCAAGTGTATATGCAAAAGGCTGCCACATGGTAGTATCCACAAGTCACAGTAGTGCTGCAACATGGGGAGTCCCCATAGTTGCTGTCGCAATTCGAGTACAACCGTCCACTGCAAAGTAAGGCAAACACACTCTCCATCATCACCTTGCCCAATTGACCTGGCCAGCACAAGAACTGTTAACTTTTGCTTCCTTGAGACTTGCCTCCGAAAGCTGCATGTTGGCAATGTAAGAAGGACACATAGACGTATGGAATAACTAATATCGTTGCTGTCTTTACATGTCACAATGTATCTATCTATTTTATCTCTGCAATGTTATTCATTGTCTTGCCACTTACACAGAAATGACAGTAATATAATCATATAGCACTTAAATATAGGATATAGGTATCACTTAAATAGCATCTTCAGAAGAACACCTTCTCCAGACCGTCACATTCCCATGCTCATTAAAGGTGCACCTGTGACAGTCAACTTGCCACTGCCAACCTTAGCCAAGGAAAGGGAAAGCGGACTGAACGGGAAGTGAAACATCCAAAGTTATTGCTATCATGAAAACATCATACCATTGATGGACAAAATCCTGCACCAGTTGATATCGCAAAATATCCTACTACAAATAGCCTGTGTGGTTGTACCAACTGCAGGATTTTGCCCATCCAAATCAGCCACACCCGAAGGGACGGCCAGGGTACCGTTTTGGTGGCTTCGATGAAGAGCAATTGGCCACCCACCGAAGAGACACTCAACCCCATTGAGACGCCTTGGACCCGGATGCTTTTTGGAAAGGTACCCCTAAGGGATGATATCATTGTAGTTTTACTTGTAACCAGGTTTTATATGCTGAAAAGCAAGCAAAGAACAGCTAAGCATAGCTAAGTTGTATACAATGTACCCTTCTGGAAAAGAAGGCGCAACTATTGCTGCATCATGCCCTGAATTACTAATAATTCAACCTCAATTGCTTTGAGCCCCTTGGTTGGGTGCCTCGTTGGCAGCAGCCACGTTCTGCTTGGTTCGGGGTCAGATTATGGTTGTGTTGAATACAAGTGAGGATACATGAGATGATCTTATATATGTTTTGCTTTTTCTGTTGGAAGATCCTGAACAAGTGTAAATCATTGAAAATTCCCCACAACCACAAACAAAAATTTACAGATGCTGGTGGCGGCATCTGAGGATTGAAGTTGATGGGGCCCCTTGTCTGGGTGGCTTAATCTGGTTGGATTTTTGTGAACTGGTTATCCATTTCATGAAAAGTCAAAACAGATCCTGATCATTAAAGATGGAAGCTTCCCCCAAGTGCAGCTTCCCCCAATTGTCGTGGTGCACTTTTTCTTCACTCTTTTTTTTGCATGTCAGGGTAGAGGAAATTTCCTCCTTTCGCGTATTGTTGCAGTGCATGACTTTGTCATGCCAGCCACACTGGTTATGACCGATTGGAACGGATGGATGAGTGGTGGGAACGGCTGGAGGAGGGACGAGATGAGACTGGAGCCATCAGGAAGTCTTTCAGTTCTTGAAAGGTTACTTGGCCACTTCTCATCATAGCATCGATCTGAGAAGAGGACCTAACGGCTCGGGCATTGGGGATGGAGGGATGGAGGGATGGGGATCCAATCTCCACCACAAGCCCCCAATGGAAAAGTGGCTTTCCCAACTGACATATGGGGATTTATAGAAACAATTCGAGCGTTTGATCAAAAGCCGTTTGGGTCTCTCCTTTTCTCAAATACCTCTGATGTTCAGTTAGCTATATAAACATCTCGGGTGCTGTAATGGAATAAGCATGTGTAACCATTGATCTGGGCAAATTACAAAAAGATTCAAGGCACTTTAATTTAAATTTTCGGTTTCTCAAAATCCCAGAATTTCTATCTCAAAAAAAAAAACAAATACTGCCCCAAACCTCGGTCAAAAACTGCGGATTTTCTGAACCCGCCTTCCACCTAGATCAGTGGCTGCACGCACATTGTCCAGGAATTGCCCTGCTTCTTCACTTGTCAAGTATCCCTTGTTGTCTGAATCAAAGCCTGTGCGGAATTCAAGGGCACTTTTTGTTGTGGATCAGTCCCGACACCTGTGAAACATCGACTTTACCAATACCTGGAAGCATGTTTGTACCTTATTAGCTGTGGCCACCTGACCCATTCCTAAAGTCTCCTTTTTGTTGAAAGGCTCGATAGACTTAGATCTCGCTGTAAACTCTATGACGACAAGCTCACATCGAACCCTTTCCAACCTTTTTAGTGGGAAGGACACAGAAATGCTATCCAAAGAACAGAACTGAATTCCATGGAAAAAAAGGTCGCAATCTCGTCCATTCTTCATAAGTAAAACCCAGGAACCGGAGAACAGAACGTGAAGTTCATCTTCCAATGCATCTTGGTACAGGAGAAGTGCGCCCGTAGAGAACTCACTAAAGGACAGGAAGCCATCCTGAAAGTCAGCAAAAGCAAAAAACACTTGTGCAGTGTCTGTCGCTTTTGCTTCCAAGCAAAAAAACATACCTCTCTGCAAGCAGAGGGCGGAAGTAAACACTTCAGACGACGATGTTTGATTAATACATCGTACGTACATACATGTAGTCATAACTGTGGTTGACTCGGGTTTATCTTGACTTAGAACTGCAGTGACCAACTTATCAGGGAAGAGTTTGAGGACCTCGTTAACATCTGAATGATGACAGCTCAGGTTGGTGACCTAGTTCGTTACGCCCACTACATTCATCATAAAAGCCTCAGTCATCCTGAAACATCATTCCACTAAGCACCCCAAACAAAATGTATCTCAAAATCCCCATCATTCCCCAGATTGGAGGGCCCTCCATTTTGGTGGCCCATCCAAGACTCTTTATCCACATCTAAGACCTTGAAGGTCTTAGCGAGGTCGTCGTGAGGAATTCCTACCTTGTCAAAGTATAGTTTCAATTCATCCAATGTAATGGTCCCAGTGTGATCCACGTCCACCTGACCGGGGCTGAGTGCTTCGGTGGCTGAGGTTGGGCCTTTTCCCCACATGTCAAAAGCTGGAAATGCGCTTCCGGTTGCGCAGCTAGAATCCCCCCAGTTCAAACTGCAAGGCTGAACTTGATCACGTGATGTGATCCTTTGATGTTACGATTGCAATACTTCAAAGAGTTAAAAAGGCGATAGCTTTCCTACCAAAACAAATTGCTGCAAGTACAGAATACAATGCTCGATTTGTTGAATCTTGCGGAGCTGGATTACAATGTATGATACATGTTTGTATATGTCTATATTAATCGAATTGTTATTGCTATCATTATAAACCAGTATCATCTACATATGTTATCAATATACGTATTAACATAAAGAGAGGCCCTTCATTGCTGACATAGATGAATCCTGGCTTTCCCCCAACTTTTCACAGAACTCATGGCAATTCCTCCAGACCTCCGAAAACATGCGAATAATCTCCCCAGCACGTTGGAAAGGCATGCGCGAGGCAATTTCCAATAAGAGCCCTTGACGGGCACGGTGCAACTTGTGGGCATTTAAGAAGTTTGTGAACTTTTCCGGAGGAACCACTTTGAGCCTGGCGATTGTGTAGCAAAAGTTGTGTCTCAGCCAAAAGACGAGACATAGACAGGAAGACGGTGATTGGGTATTCATTGGAGGATCATCCTAGCTTGGCTTCAGAGGAAAAACACCCCTTCCAAGTAGAATAGCAGACCTTGATCAACAAGCAAGTGAGACCTTCCTGTTGAAAAACATGAAAAAACTAATTCTATGCACCCAAAAATGTCATTTTCCCATTTCCAGCCACATTTACCCATTCATCAATGACCATCCATGAAATATCAATGACTATCCATGTCCATGACTATCCATGCTTTCCAGGTGGCTCATGAGCTGCGGTCTTGAAGTACTCGAAGTCCAACACTTCCATCATTGAAGGACGATCGGTTTCTTTATACTGCAGCATGGCTTTACCTTTGACACAGCTCCGAAAAAATTGACAATGAAAAGGAAAAGGGCAAAAAAGGCAAAAAGGGGAGATGAACAAAAGGAGGGGACAAGTCAAGGTAGCACTTGAAAACAAGAAAGTGAATGTTGGCAATGGGTTGGACCTGAAGTGCCCTTGAACCCCCTGTATGCCATCGAATGTCTTCGAACAAGACAGTAGGCGCTCCGCAAAGACCATTAAAGAAAAAAACACGGTCAACGGCTCAACGACTTCCACAAGCATACATCAAAAAATACATCATGATGACACTCCCTTAAGAAAAAAAGGGCAAGGCCCAAGCCAACACCAACTGAGAACTACCCAACAGAAACCAAACAAAAAGAAATTATAACTACAACCAGCTGTTCTGCTGCTTCGTCATTCCAAGTGGCACAAGGTTTTGCTTTCACCACATGTCTTCATCTCCTCCCATCTTGGACCTCGCTTATGAAGCCTTGTCCACGCCGAGGGCTGGACGGTTGTGGCCATAAATGGCATGGAGCCAGTGCAAAGCTCAAACCTCGACAAAGGCAGAGTTTAAAAAGCACCTGTTGGTTTCAGTACTAGCGAAGTATATTGGAAGCCACTAGGCCTGTTCAGTTGGAACATCAAAAGAATGAACCTAGTTGCCTGGTAGATTCTTCAAAATGGTAGAGTGAAGAAGAAGGTGCTGGATGAACCAGAAGCACCATATCTGTGTTTCCAAATCCTGGTTTGGTTTCAACTCCCAAAGATAATGAGCTGAAGTGATCTATTTGTAGAAAGGCTGCTTTAAAAAGACCCGCGTGGAAAGTGGTCAATACCACCGTCCGGAAGCCGATGGTGGTGTAAACTGCAGGCAATATTGTTTTTCACTAAACAATTGGCAATGCATGGAGTATCCAAATAACAATAGGAACGACATGTGATTCAAAAGCACATTCAAACCTGTGTGGCTATAAGCCAACTGCAACCTGAACCTCACTCGTTCTTACAGGTTGCTGTTGACAGATGCTTGAGGAGCAGTGGTGAAATGTGCTGAAACATATTGAAACCAGCAAGAGTGCAGAAACCTTCATACGACTTAAAGTCTTTAGAAAAAGACGATGACACTCAATGATCCAACGTTAAAGCTCTGTAACCTCAGTGTTGAAGAGTAAACTTAGGATAAATGTCACCAAAAAATCCCAGAAGTTCAACTTTTGAAACCCAGCAACATGATACATCCCAAGGACCATACATCGCACTTGGGTCCAAAGTTGCCAAGCCAAACTTCTGGTGCCATGGTGGTGGGAGTGCCACCAATAAAGCGACCTGCAGGATCGGCCACCGAAAACATCTCGGCCACGCCTAAATCGATGATGACGGCATGGGGTGTTTCCCACTTGTCCTTGGTGGAAAGCTTTGTTCCCCGGGCGGAAACCGGCGATCTTTTCTTTAAATACCGGCAGGATTCAGGATGGATGGTGTCCTTCCACCTGTATGATATCTATGCGCAATATATACAGTACATATTGAAAGATTCAGAAGCATGTGAAGGCAAAGAGAATATTCTATATGCATCCATTATATTCATCGATCTCTATTTTCGTTTTGGATGTTTTGGGGGGTACCCTGGTTTCGGGAAATGAGCTAAATTATGAACTTGATGTCCCTGGCCCAGCTTTGTCTCGCAAATCATGACCTGTGCTGAAAAACAGGTGAACGATAACACTTCATCAAGATGGAATGCTCATGTCCCATCTAGAGTGAGTTCAGGTTAAATTACACCAAGACTACTCTGTGTGATTGTCCCTTTTGACCATCCATTTGAACAGTTCAATCTGGTGGACTGCGTGGACTCAGCCAAGGCACTGATTTTTCCAGCAGCATGATGTTTTCGTCTTTCAGATCTTTGTGGATAAGGCGGAGACCGTGGCAATAAGCTAAGCCACCAGCGGTTTGTTGAATCACATCTCTGATCCACGCTTCTTTCAAGCCTCGTTCATCTTTCTTGTTCAGTTGCACTATCACATCTTTCAGGGACCCTCCTTTCAAGTAGTCCAAGACCAAGTAGACGCCTGAAAATCGCTTTTGCAGGCTATCCGAAAACCACTTGAAGTTGTTGTTCCTACTGCTTGGGACCAAAAACTCATACAAATGAACTTAAAGGCAAAGAAACTGAAGATCGTCTACCTCTGAAGTTGGCAGGATGTGATGTTTTGATACTTACAAAATCAGACAAAGGTCCATCACATCCAAATGAACTTTACTCACAGAAGATGACCATATAATATCATGTCATGTTATATATGCCTGATATGTCATGATGGGCCATGAAGTTTCGTCTTGATGTGTCGCCAGGATGGTGATGGTCATGGTGACGACGATGATGACGATGACGACGAGGATGGACGATGATGAGGAGGAGGATAACTAACGATGATGACTCGTTAATCATTAGTAGTGTAATCATTCATTATGGTGATGACGGTAGAGATGCTGGTAATGGTGATGATACCACGAATAGCTGCAGTGTGCTTTCGCAATCGAGGGACGATTGGCATCCTCATACCACTCAAAGAGCCGCACCATGTGTGGATGATCGATCTGCCTCAAGCTGCGTTCCGCCAGGTTTACCTACCATACTCAAATTATACTAAAACGCCCTTGAATATTCGGTGAAACAACGGGGTAGTTCATTGAAGGTGATGTATTACTATGGGAGTTTCTGATCTAAGTGCAACCCCCCGGTTTGTGCTTTTTGTGAATGTTTGAAAGTTGCACTTTTGAAGCATGAATTTAAGCCGTCCAAGTCGTCTTTTCCCACAACCATGATTGCTCGAAGGAGAACAAACTTTGCCAAGAACGCGATCGGATACGAAGTGAAGATTGTGGATTTGGATTCTGGTCTTGGGATTCTGGTCAAGCATTAGGTTGGAAGGGAATATCCATGAATCCATGAATATCGATACCAAAAAAGCTTCAGAAATCTGAAGCATTTGTACGTACATTTAGTTGACAGTTGCCAGAAAGATTCATGAAATTCGGCATTCGGAGCGTTTTGAGGATGAGCCTTTTTAAGGTGTGCAACATAATTCAAGAGTGACATCATCGTTTCATCTACATTGTTGAGACTGAAAAAAAAATGCCACAAATGACTGACATCACTCGGCCTCATGATCAAGATCTCTTGTTCAATCTCATCCAGCGGCAAAGCCGTGCGGCTCTTCTTAACCTGGTTGCTAATCAGGGCAATGAGGCCATGAAATGTTGAATCATGGATTTGATTACCTGCCGCCTACCTGCCGCCAAAGGTGGGCCGGACAAAATCGAATTGGAAGATTGGGAGATTGTCATAAGAATGGTTGCGTGCGTGTGCTTGTGTGAATATACATATACAACATACTGGTACAAAGACATTCTGTAGTTTAGAAGACCAAGATGATGGTTTCTCCAAAAAACACAATTCTGATTGCATGGTTGCACATACCACCAAACCCCAGCAACCACCAATTCCTTAGACCCCACGAGTTTCAACCATTCTTCAGGTCTGGTGACAGCTTTGATGACACGTTCTTCGCCAGTTTTGATCTTAACGGCTTTGTAGGCAGTTCCAAAGGAACCGGTGCCCAGCTGCTTTTCTCTTCGATATAGATCCCAAACGTTTGCCTGGCCTGAAGCATTTCACAGGGATGGAAGCCATGCCATGTTGTGTAATCAGGTGAAATTAGAACAAAATGAATAGAAACACAATCCCTCTAAAAGGTGGATTTTACCAAAAGAAAAAAAACTTCAGCTTCATGTACACTTCTACACTCTGCGGTTCAAATAACCTTGACATTCAGATGATAGGAATAGCTTGTCTGTCGCCAAATGTACGACCAGAAAAGCAAAGCCCCTGATCAAAACATATCAGTTCAAAAACTCACCACAAATTCTATCATACCATATCAACAAAAAATCCGCCGGCCTTGCCGGCGTGTCTAGTGGAATGGGGCTTGATGACGGATTGCTTGTCTGTACTTTGCTTTTGCTTATATAGTCTAAGCTAAAGCTGATAATGTCTTTGGGGCGCGCTTTTACTTCGCCTAAAATCAACCCTCCCCCCCCACCACCACCACCACCACCACCACCACCACGACCACCACGACCACCCCACATCCAAAAGGTCTCGGGCTCGATTCCCCCTGGGTTCTCTCCGGTGCTGCTGTTCTTGTTGGCTGTTAGCTGTGAGCTCTTGGCTTCCTGCTGTTGCCGCTGCTGCTGCTGCTGCTGCTGCTGCTCTTGTTGCTGTTGCTGTTGCTGTTGTTCTTGTTCTTGTTCTTGTTCTTGTTCTTGTTGTTCTTGTTGTTGTTGTTGTTGTTGTTGTTGCTGTTGCTGTTGCTGTTGCTGTTGCTGTTGCTGTTGCTGTTGCTGTTGTTGTTGTTGTTGTTGTTGTTGTTGTTGTGGTTGTTGTTGTTGTCGTTGTTGTGGTTGTTGTTGTTGTTGTTGTTGTTGTTGCTGTTGTTGTTGCTGTTGTTGTTGTTNGCTGTCTGTATGTATGTGATTGTATGTATAGATGTACTGACATTTATATTTCTGTATAAGTCTTATATATATATATATACGTTTTTTTAAAGATTGATATACCTTGGAATCCCCAAGGTTGCCATGAATCCCCAGTGGATCTTCCGCTGGTCCTGCCTTTGGTCAGGAAGAATTCGCGTCCCAAGACAGATCCACGGTCAAAAGCACTTCGACGCAACTGTGACACCAGCAGCCTTAGTGGAAGCTTACCCAGAGGAAATGAACCAAGCATGGTGCTTTTACTACCAAAATAAATGATGTTGAAAAACTGTATCTATAGGCTTGGGGATCTTAAACCAAATGTTCACTTGTCACAAACTTCGTGGGGAAGCATCTGTTATCGGATAAGTGTAGCTGTGTAGATCGGAGAACGCAAGCGCATCTGACCCTCGTTGAAAAGGATAATTGGTTGGTGGTTTCAACCCTCCAACATAAGATGCTCAAATTAAATGGATTTCATCTTCTGAATCTTCTCCAACTTTTGGGGTGAAAAAAAAGATTGAAATCATCACGTCCTTCTCAAAGACTACGATGATATACAAAGCGTTTCACCCATCACCCAACATCCAACAGCTGCAGGCGGAGACACTCAAAGAAGTCCTTCACATTAAGTGTCTTCTTTCCACTTGTGTCAAATCTTTTCATCAAAGATTCCACCGTGTCCCGATTTGGTCGGGGTAAATCCTTGGTTAAACCAACTTGCTTTTCAGTGCTGGATTTCCAGCACCCATGTTGCACCAAGAAGCAAAGCTCTAAATTAAGACCATACATTCCATGTATATATATATAATATATATTAAAATATGTGTACCCTGCAATTTTGGTCTGGCCAAGGAATTTCCACCTTCAAGCATGGCAATTTTGAGGGTCCATGTTTTGGTGGTGTAGATTTGGCGAGGAAACTTCCAAGAAAATGGTGCTTTTCCCATTGCACATGGAGACTTCTGGACCGACCGAAACTTCCTTCTCCCAACATCCAGCCTTCTCAGGATCTGGCTGGTCAGTGTTCCAGAGTCGAATCATGAGCATTTCAAATCCCAGCAATCCCATCATTGATTGAACACATCAAAACACATTGTTTGACACAATACTCAGGCCTACCATATTGATTGATGTTATAGGATCCCATGATAGGGATGTTTTTTGGCAAAGGATCCATATCATTGTGCAACTGCTCCAGAAGCTTATGCACTTCGTCGAAGTCCAATTGCCCACTCCCGTCCACGTCACCTGAAAGATAAATGAGCGCCAGGAATCAAATTGGCAGCTCCAAAATAACACACAATATGACCGAATCAAGTATGTTCATGTGTTTTCATCATCTATTCTATCGATAGCGATTACACATGTGTTATAAGAAACAAATAAAATCAAGATGAACAAGTCAACAGCATTCAAACAACAATTGCATCTAAGCAAGATCTGGCCACTCTTCTTGAAGATGTCGGCAGCAACTTTTTCAAGGTTTGGCTCGCTAAGGAGTTCCAAACATTTTCGCCGCATGTCTCCTCAGCGCAAAGATCCCTGTTTGCTTCAAAGTGACAACGGCAACGGGAAACAGATAATCAGTGAAAGGTCCAAAATGTTAGGAAGAATCTATGGAAAGCTTTCGAGACCTTATCAATCCTCATATCTTATATATTTGCCACCCAGGCCATCCAAAATAACAAGGGAAATCTCACGGCAACAGCAAGTTGACGCCAGTTGTTTTAGTGGTGGAAGCCCAAACCGACTAGTCCCAAATTGTCCTGCTTTACCCAACAATGTAACCCTTGATATCACTTCACCTATCTGATGTATCTTCAATATTCGCCACTCGTTACACTTTACCTCCTTGCATCAGCTTGCACCTCACATTTCTTACCAAGTCTCTTGACTGAAAGGTCTTCAAGACCAAAGAATGTCTTCGATCACTTGGTGATGGCTGTGCAGGTTCTGTGAGGGTGGCAGTCAAGCTTCTGCCTGCAAGCTGAAGACTACCGGACATTGACTTGGTCAATGTGTTCAGCGTATTTGCTGGAGTCGGAGCACCTCTCATGCTTGCAGCAACCCTCAACGACAAGGTGGCATGTGGCTGCGTGGTGATGGTTGAATCCTCGTTGACCAAGAGTTTCGTTCGGGGCTTTGCCAAACCAAAATTCTTGCTATAAGTTGTGGTGAAACCTCGGAATGGGCCAAAGATAGACACTGGTGTCACATGGCACGATGAAGCGTCCCAACACATGCCCACACCATTTGAAAGACAAGGATGGCATGTGACAATAAAATGACTCATATTTCACTTTTGAGATGCGTTGGCGCGGTGGGCATATGTACCTACAAAAATACTTGATCCTGCAAAGGAGTCTCAAAATAGACTTGACTTGGCACCCATTTTGGTACTAGTGTGTCCTGTTTGATGGTGCTAGTGCATACTTTCAATTCCTCTGTGAGAATATGCCATTTCCAGTATCCTCCGTGATCTACCGTTTTGTAACATTCCTCCATTCTTAGCAGCTTTGCGAATATCTCCAATACTCATTTAAGGTTCATTCCACCACTTATCCTCACTTCCACCAAGCAACGTTCATCCTTTCCATTGTCAACCTCAACCTTCTTCACCGGTGGAGATACAGATCCCCATGGACCTCCAATGCGATAGCCCATGGAAGCAGGACTCGCCACTCCTCACGACTCGGGAACCGCCCTAGCCGGCCAATCTTGAGCCTAGCTTCGGTGATTCGAACGTTGGCTGATGACTTGTGGCTGGTCAAGGCCAAGTCATAAATTGTCCGAAGCTGGCGAAACTCACAACATGGATTTCTGAAAGAAAATCACTGAGGAGTGATTGAACCTCTAAACTTCAAACATTAACAAAAAAACCATTCAGTTGCAACGCTCCTCAGTCTGTTGTCTTTCCCGCCATGTGTGTGGGTGGAATGTTTTCTATAGTCCATGCACCAAAAGGATATAAAGGGTTCATCACCCAGGTGGAAACAATGAATGAAATCCTATCTGTTTCATGTGTTTTCTTTGCATTGGAAGAGCAGATAGCACTGGTCAGAACACCTTTATCTACAAGAGTACTCTACAAGTATAAGTAGGAGCTCGACATAGCTCGACTGTTGTCAAACCGTCCCTGTTGAGCGTAATTTGCATTTGATCTGCCCTCTCCAAGAAATAAAAAATACCGTAACTTCAAGAAATTTGACTCAAAACCCTTCATCACCTTTATACTGTGAGGGTCTGTGAGTATCATTATTTAGCATCCTTTGTTGTCGGGCAGCTTCAAAAAACTTCACGGATCTCATATCCCAGGCTTTCCGGAATCCTCCCTGCAGTCCATGTCAGGGACCCCAGACCAACATCCAAACGCTCTGCAAGATTCTGGGCGCAAAGTTTTGCACAATCGATTCGGTGGGAAGGGATACGAGTTCACTTCTAGTGGAGTTACAGTACATTAACTTGGCTATAGATCAAAATTCAGGTACCATAAGAATCGGGTAGGCGACTATTGTTTGTCTTCCCACAATGAATTGCAAGGCCACTCTCTTTAAGCCGTAGCCATTTCTTTGATACGTTTGTCAAATATCAAAAAATGAATGTCCAGCAATAATCATTTCTGATCAACTGCGGTACATGTGTGGTGGCACATTCCATATGGAATTGCCTTTCTTTCGCGTCAAGGTACTATTTTCAGCAGAATTTGTGGCTATTTCAAATTTCAAACCCTTAAAAACCCGTCAGTCACGACAGTCCATCCACCGATATTCGCCGGCCCATGGGCTGACCGGTTCAAAAAGCTCCACTCCCAGGATGTGCGGCAAATGCTCTGCATTTACCTGACAAAAACGCCAAGAATGATCTGCAGACTTAACAACCCCTTCGCGGCAGTGTTTCATGCGCAAACCACTGTCTTCTCGCGATTCCCATTTCAATTGAATGCTCTTTGTACTGTCTATATTCAGTACATATATCTTTTCTTAATATGTATCATAATGTTCAAACCACTGATCGCACAATTTCACACTGAACAAGGCAATTGTGGCGCCTTGATGCGTCCTTCCTCATCAGGGCCGCTATTGGACAAGGCTGCCTGGGGAGTTTTTGATTAGCCAACAAGGCTTCATTTATATGATTTTATAGTGCCTTGAACTTGAAACCCAACCAAACGCGAAAATAATGAGCAGCATCCCAGAGATCCACCTCCCGCGCAGCTTCTCGGCCCAGTCCAGTAGGAACATCTACACCCTGGCGGAAAAAACGACGCCAAGAGTGTACCCAGATATACCAACCACAGGTATTGTATCATGGTGCATATAAATATAATATGACATATCTATATATTATGGGTGTATTATGAGCAGGGCAGTGCAGGGCAAAATTTAGGAACAACTCTTAGGGATCTTGGAGAAGTACGCACAAATTTCCAACGAGTCAGGTTTGTTTCAAGACCAAAATATCTGAGACCAATATTATGGAGGGTTATGTGTCTTCTGAATGCAATTCCCATGTCGTTCCCATGTAAAAGAAATCGATAAAGGTACATGCAACATGTGTGGCAAATCTACGCGTATATTATACATATGTATTTATACACATAGATGCACAGTGCATCTTATACAACCATAGATCGTATGTAGATGCAAACAAATTCAGTTCATTCAGTTCATGGGTGCACGCCTGTTTTGCATTCATACAGTCAAACCAAACAAAGTTCATGGTGTTTCTGTTCAGGCCACTAGAGTTTACACTATGCATTCCTATGCGTTGCTGTGCTTATGGTTTCTGCTTCAGGTATTTTTTTTCTACAACAGCGTTGTGGGCTTTTTTCATAGGCAATAGGATCCAGCTTTGGACAAACCCACCATGCCACTCTAGCTATTTGGAGGTGAGCTGCACATCAGACCAGGGTTAGTAAACCTGGACAAAAAACTGTATTCAGTATATATATATATATAGGGTGACCATGTATATATATAGGATATATAAGAAATCAGAAACGATAAGAAACGTCTATACTCCCTTGATGAAATGGTAAATCCCCCATCTGAGGTTACAAACAGGTCACATGTTCCCAGCAACCCCCAGGTGTTCCTGGAATGTCACGTTCCATGCCTGCAAACGAAGGGCTGCCCAGCGACAGATCTGTGCCAATTGTCTTTCTAACGACCTGGACAGGGCTTCGTGAGGCAAATCTTGGACTCCTTGCGTCCCTGTCCAGAAGCTTGTACGGTCAATGTCCATCCCTGCAAAAATAGTGTATCACCATCTGATGGGCTGATTTTGAATGGTGACAATAATAATATTGGTGATAGGATGATAATAAGACATAAGACAGAAGAATGATGATGTATTATGATTATGATGCTATTATGTCGAAGAACAGTAGTACTTGATAATATTGATGCTGATAAGGATCTTCAGAAATGATAACGGCATATAACGGCCATGATACCAATACTCGAAGGAAGTTTAGAAGTCTAACTTCCGACAATATGCAGAGTTGAAAAGCAGAGTAGAGGTGTCAAGCAGAGTAGAGATGTCCAGTCAGCAGAAAGAAGATCAACCCGCGTGTAGAGTCACTAGAAAGAAAGTACATGCGCGAAAAATGTTAGGGACGTCGCGAATCGCTGTGTTTTCTCAATGAATCGTGGTTCCTGATGTTCGAAAAGTAGGCTCGCTAAAGCGGCGGGTGCGGAGGTAGCTGTTCAGCGGACAGGTGAAAAATTGCACGCCGCTGTGGCGCGAAGCACATTTGCAAGTCAAAATGCACAAAACACCACATTCGCGGAGCCATTTTGGAAGTTCCGATGTT
>DF240285.1:47189-127503 GCA_000507305.1 Breviolum minutum Mf 1.05b.01
ACAATCTCGGACCTATTTGGAAGTTCCGATGTTCAAAATAGGCACGCGGCTGTGGCGCGAAGCACATTTGTAAGTGAAAATGTGTAAAACACCGCATTCTCGGGCCACTTTTTGAAGTTCCGATGTCTACAAATGGCACGCCGCTGTGGCGCGAAGCACATTTTGAAGTCAAAATGTTAAAAAACTGACGGGTTCGGACCACTTTTTGAAGGTGTGATGTCCAAAAATGGCACGCCGCTGTGGCGCGAAGCACGTTTCTAAGTCAAAATGTTCAAAACACCTGCATTTTGCAGCATTTTGAGAGGTTTCTTTTCTAACTGACTACCTCACTAACTAACTAAGTAACTAACTAACTACTAACTAACTAACTAACTAACTAACTAACTAACTAACTAACCAGCTAACTAACTAACTAACTAACTAACAAACTAACTAACTAACTAACTAACTAACTAGCTAACTAGCTAACTAGCTAACTAACTAACTCATGAGCCAGCTAACTAACTAGCTAACTAACTAGCTAACTAACTCATTAGCCAGCTAACTCACTATCTAACTAACTAACTAACTAACTAGCTAGCTAACTAACTAACTAACTAACTACCTCACTGACTGATTAACTAACTAACTAGCTAACTAACTAACTCACTGACTAACAAACTAACTAGCTAACTAGCTAACTAGCTAACTAACTAACTAACTAACTAACTAGCTAGCTAGCTAACTAACTAACTAACTAACTAACTAACTAACTAACTAACTAACTAACTAACTAACTAGCTAGCTAGCTAGCTAGCTAGCTAGCTACCTAGCTAATTAACTAACTAGCTAACTAACTAGCCAGTTAGTCAGTTAATCAGCTAGACAGGTCGGCAGTTTGTCAGATCCATCTGTGTTTTCGCTTTGTCATCCGTGATTCACAACAACCAATCTCTCCTATACGTTTCCTATTCTTGAAACTTCCGCCACCGCCTCGTGCGGCTCTACTGGTATCCAATACTGAATCATAGCCGTCACTTTGGGTGGGTCGACTTTTCCTTACACAAAATGACCTCGCCCCAACCTCACACCTCACACCACTTTCAGCTGTCCAGCGTGTGACCAGAGCTTCAAGGGCTTCTTCTGTCAGGTCCAAAATGGGCTTAACATCTGCCTCCTGGATGATGTGGAAACCCGCCAGAGGCTGCCGGTAGTGTTCTCTACAGAAAAATGCCGGGATGTGATGTGAGTTAGGCTCTTTACCCGGGTGGCTGAAACGAAGCAGGTTTTGAAAAAAAGAATTGTGAAACCATTTGATCCTGATTTGGTGAATGTGACTGGCCTTCCTTTTGGTCTATGGTGGATCCCCAAAACAAAAAGAGAGTTTAATTCAGGCTCGACAAGCATACAGGGGTCTAGACGGAATCATTTCCATCCATTTCCCAGTTTGGCTCCACGCGAATCAATATGCACAATGGAATCAGAGTGATGCTTCTCTCCAATAGAACCCTTCTTGGAACAGCTGTCCGAACCCCAGGGATACAGTTTTCTCTTGATGTATTTAAAAAAACACGTAAAGAGTATGATTACAAACTACCAACCTTGCCTTGTGCAACTGCGGGATTTCTGAACCATCAACATGTTGGTTTCCTGCCGAGCTTTACAGCCCCTGTACAGCTAAGTTCCTCCTTCTCCAAGGCGTGAAGCCGACGTTGCTTTGGGAGCAAGTGGCTTCGACTAATGGCCACCTGGAAGTGTTGAAGGCTTGATAAAGACCCCATCCCCAAAACAAGTTGTTTCAAGAAAATGTAACAACTTACAGTGTGCAGTATGAGTCAAATGGCGCTTCCCAAAAAAAAGCAACACAAAAGCATTTGAAATGGTTGATACTAACATCTCGACATGAAGCATGGCACGGCTTCTTCAAAGTGACTCTTGGATTCTCTAAGACGCTCTCCATCAAAAAGTTCACTGAAAGTCGTAAAAGTGATGAAAGGTACTGTTGAAAGGGCGGGATAGCTGTAACTGTTGAACCAAATTCTAAGTGATGGCCTTGCTCATCTTCCAATCAGAATGATTACATTTGCGGTATCATCCTGTGAATCCACCTGGTTTTGGGATTGTGGGGGGGCCACTGGCTCTTCTCTTAATTATGATTGAGAAATGCTTGGTGGCTTTGATTTGCACCAAATCGAGTTTGATGGCCGGCGAAAATGGGCAAGGCCGATCCCAACACTGGCCCTACAAACAGTTTTCTGATTTCTACTATTGCTTCAACTGCCACACGGCACCACAGCCACCTTCTCCTCCACTGTGTAACCAGCAAGGTCAATGACCTCCCGCCACGCAGCACGGCTTGGACAGTGGATATCAGGTTTCAACTCACTTTATCTCGAATGATGAAATGATATTTCGATCTGAATTGTGCGGTTTTTTGGGAAGATTCCCCCAACCCTACTAAACCACCTCTTAGTCTAAGGGGGAAATCATTCAACCCTCACTCTATTCATCGAGCCAGCCATCCATCCAGAACATCGACAGCATTCGCACAGAATCTCGCAAAAACTGAAGCCTCCACTAGTGGATTCTGGGAAAATGAAACTCAACTCAAGCTTCCACTTAGAATTTAGGAATACACAGTTTCAATTTCCCAAAATTCTTTCCAACAGCCACCCATCTTCAGCCTCCATTCGGTCCAAGAGTGGACGATCAATGGTGGAGGTGTCGTTGGCAGTGCAAATAAAAATGGCATTTGACCTCGCCGACGTTTTCTGAGACTTTCCAAGTCGGTCGATCAAGAAATGAAGCAGGGCGTTTTCACAACATGTTTGTATGTTGATCCTTGTTGTTGGACTGCAAGAAGATAGAAGAAAACACACTGAAGCGCACAAACTCGGATGTGTTGGTGGTTCGCGTACAAGCAAGTGGACTGTACTTCTGGCTTTAGTGTGGGAAGCAAAAATCACGGATGGTCTTCTGATCCTGGGGCTGCGACAGGTCAAAAGGGGTATTTAAATAATGGTCCTGGCAACGCTGTCGCGACCGGATGAAGCTCATTGTCACAGTGAGGTTTAGGAGAGACTGGGTCTTGGATATTCTAGATATATATGTATATATATATATATTCTACTACTCAACCGAGGTGATTGAACCTGCCATCATTGTACCACCAGCGCTTCCGTCGCCTAGGATCCAAAATCCCGGATGCCTTGAATGTGGTATTTTGCTCAGGATCCAATATCTCCAGTAATGTTGCCTGTCGCCAGCAATTTTCCACATGATTCCATGGGTTTGTGGATGATCTTCAAATGCCTTGTCAAAACATGCCTTGGAATCATCTTTGTGTGCTGTCCGCTTCAAGATTGGAATTTCTATTTGTGTCGCAAATGAACTTCGAATTGTACCCTCCGGTATGTCCACTACTTTCAAGATCAATTGGAAGCACAGGATTACCGTGAAACGATGCAATCACCATACAAATCTTGTCATCTCCACCCGAAATTTGGCATGTCTCAAACATCACCCGGCCTGTGGATTGAACATGGAATTTTGAGAGGTCTTGTCCACCTGGGCAACTTTTGGGATCTCTTTGGGTTTCTGAAATACTGGTGATTCCGAAAGCTGAAATAGATTGACAACATTTTTCTGTATGGGAATGCGAGTGACCCCGCAACGCACTTGAGACAGGTGGTGTCTCAAGTTGGAAAATGTGCGGTGGGACGTTTCTTGATATATGATTCGTATCTAAGAAGTACATATTACCAATGCATAGATTAGTTCCTCACTGCAAAGGATCAAACAATCTGATCCACACTTGAAGCTATCTCAAACGGCATCGTCGGGCATGCCTCATCCAAAAGGATCACAGGGTTGTTCACTCCAAGAGTTTGGAAGGCCTGGCGACGATTCGCATCCCGAGCGACTCTACGAGTGATACAAGGATCCCAAGAAGTCTCTCCAAGTGCACCTGTATTATGACGCCAGGAATGCTTCCAATGTAGGTTCGTCCTCGGGTTTTTGGGAACACCACGACTCTACGACGCCATAATGCAAAAAATGTCTGCAACTGATCTTCGTATGTGTATTCCATGATATTTACATGATATCCATGATATCCATAGAATGTGATACAATATCATATTCCAGTAGGGAGATTGGCACAAGCGTGCACATTCAAAAGCATTGAACATTGAATCTGAAATCAACCAGGAAACGGTGGCCCCGCAATTCAGCCTCATCGCGCACGCCTGCACTATGGAAACTAAGGAAAAACGCCGTTTGAGTAGAGGAATTTGCCATGGAAATATCATGAAATGAAAGAAGGAGTTTTACATATCTTTGCAATATGATTGTATGCTTCAGAGATCCAGCTTTTCAACCAGTTGAGGTTGGTTGTAGAAATCTCACTATTTACAATGAAGTTTACGTGGTATATGTTTATATGTTTTCATGCACCCCAGGTGGGTGGATTTCTGAACCATCAACAGTCTCAATTTATGAGGGAAGAACCCTGTTATAAGGGAAGAACAACCAGTGAGGTCGGTGATGTTCTCGGCGAAATCCACCAAGCTTGGGGGGATGGCACCACATGGGACTTTGATCACAGCCTAGCAGTCTTGCTGTCTAACAGTCCTTAAGGCATAAATCCTGAAAAATATATTTGGAAATGCATTTCAGAACGTTTCAGGGACCAAGTTGGTGGTTTGGAACTCGGAACCCTTTCCTGGGTCTCCAAAAAACAGATGGCTTATTTGATCGTTTTTCTATTCCAAGGCAACAATCAGAAGCCCCAGCGAAACTTCCCCCCCCATTCGCCTCCAAGGGCAATGCGGTGGAACTTGCGGCCTGTGGCGCAATTTTTTGATGGACATAAATCCTGCATGTGGGATGTATGAAATCCTGAAAATGTTTGTGAATATACTTTCCTATTCCGACTTGGAACAGGAACAGCCGGTCATACTCTGTTCGCCACATCAAAATAATATCCTGTACTCGGCAAAATCATCGTATTGATATCATATGTGATGAATTTCTGTGATGCACTCCGGAACCTTTCCGAGACAAGCTAATTTTTTGGGGTGACTGCAGCTGACATCACTCCAATTTGACTCGAAATCAGATCTTCCCCAAAATGAAGAGGGTTCAAACAATGATATTACTCTTGACATGGCATCTTTTCAGGGAGGTCATCTCAATTTCAATGAGTGCTGAGGGCCACACCAATCGCTTTGGCAATAGATCTGCCCAAGGACGTCTTGCCTGCACAATTTTGTGTCGGAATCTCTTTGGAAATGGATAGAAATGGTGAGTTGATTTCACTTTACAGTATATTATTCTATCCTCAGGAAAAATCCGTGAAATGCATGGAAATGCTGAATTGCAAGGACTGTCTGGCATGTGTGTGTGGCAAGGAGATGTTCTACAGTGCCGTAGCAGCATTTAGCAGAGTATGAAGAATAGCTGCAGGTGTGACTAGCAGTGACTCGCATCAAAACATTGCAACTTTCCAATAGAATAAAACAATATGAAATCATATAGAAATACGCCTATAAGACAACTTGAAACCTCAGCAGAACTATAGAAGCTGAATGTTCAATCCATACATGAAGCCAGCCCCTCACCAAGCTGACAAACGGGAGTTGGACACGTCATTCAGTCAGAGTAAGTAAAGGTACAAGCACCTCTTTTGAAGGCCAGACACTTACTTTTACATGCACAAATTTCCTCACTTGCGCATGCATTCCTCACTTCTACATGCACTGACCTTTCCTTCCTCACTGGTACATGCACTGACCTTTAGGGTCTAACTTGGGGGGGACTGGGGTGGGGACTGGGGTGGGGACCCGGGTTTAGGGTGGGGACAGGGGTGGTAGAAGCGTTTCAAAGTGACTCAGCAACATTGTAGCCACGCATATGTCTTTCTATGTAAAGGTATCCTTTAGGGTCTAACTTGNTTTTGAACCTTTCTGATGTAGAAACATCACAAAAAAATAGCATATAGATATGTATATATATATATATCCTCTGCATCTCTACAACTATCCCTTACCAAACTTGGGTCCCAACCAATGCCCGGGGGACCTTGGAAGCAGGAAAATGTGCCAAGCTGTTGGAAAAGATGGCATTTTGCGACAGAATGGTTTCGGAGGCGAAGAACTTCGTTACAAGTATAAAGAGATTCAGAAACCCAAGCGCTTTCGAAAAATCAGTGTATCTATAGTTTATATTACATCGTGATTTACATATATTTACTGCATACGGTTACTGCTTTCTATCCAACCCGCAAGTATAACTCCCAATAG
The DNA here is from genome assembly GCA_000507305.1 of Breviolum minutum Mf 1.05b.01. NCBI lineage: Eukaryota > Dinophyceae > Suessiales > Symbiodiniaceae > Breviolum > Breviolum minutum. Next base: position 53,471 of record DF240285.1, read on the forward strand.
ATGTATAGATGTTCTTGAATCTCCAATTTCCACAAATCTCTTCGTTTTGGGACAGTTACCCACATCACAGCCCTTCGGGGATTGGACCATGCAGGCATAGGATGGGACCCTTCATGTTTCCTGGCGTAAGAGAGGTCTGCTTGTCTAAATGTGATGTTGTTCCCCTAAAAAGGTCGTGAAAAAAGGTGGAAAATTGTGTTTCAAGTATCTTGAAAGTAATCCTTGCAGTAATATTGTTGAGGGATAAGATCATGCACCACCGGGGATGTACACAATTCTGTAAACGATCTGGTGAACTACCTAACACTGGTCTGGGATTTACTCTGCTTTGCAAAACTTCTATTTAGAGACCTCCTGAAAGAGGTCAGTTGAGCGTGCATGCTGATGTCCGGCACGAGGCTCAAGGGTTGAAGGAAGTTCAACGGGGAAGTGGTGCAAAGAATCGAAATCATGGGATACGCTACCGCCCGTCGATTGGTTAGGCAAGATCCAGCCATCAACAAATGGACAAAGAAACAAAACTTCGAAGACTAATGAATTCTTCAAGTGCATTGACAGAATCTATCTTGTGGGCACGAACAAGTCCCCATCCAGCAACTGTGCACCTCAACAGCTGTGCCCCTTTTTCGCCGTTTTGTTTGCTGCTTTTTGGCCACCCACCCATCGCTTGGGGTGGGAGCAGTCCATTGAAACAACTCATCCAATGTATCCAGCAAGACCTGTGGAGTGATTTTTGCATTCCGTCCCTTCGGTGAATTTGAAAACAAACAAAACAAACATCGAAGTTTCAAAGAGTTCCAATCTGGGAAACTTAAAGACTTCGCCAATATGATGTAAAATTTTAGGAGGGCTTCCACTAGGAACTGTTTCCGTTGGTGTTTTCGGTTGGTGGTATCGTTTGCCGTGAGACAAGGGTTGGTTTTGGCTTGGTAGATGATGACTATTTTCCTTGTCCCTTCTGGGCTGCATGAGAAATTCATTTGGAGGCTTTCAACTTTTGGCAATGGATGGGTAGATGAGATGAGAAAACATCGAAAGATACAAAGATAGACCGCTAGAAAGAAAGATAGATAGGTAAATAGATAGATTCTCTGCGTATGTATACAGATATATAATATTTAGATATATGTACACAAACATCAGACTATATTCTGAATGTCAATGCTCAAACAAGCCAGCGAAGGCTGGCCGCCATGAAGCTAAGCGATCGAGTCATTTGACGAGTATTTGACGAATAGTTTGCGTATGAAAGCTATGAAAGCATTTTCGTTGTCCATCTTCGAAAAGGTGGCAGTAGAGGTGTTTCTTTCACGGAGTAGAACAGAGTAGAACAGGTTGGAAAAAAGGAGAAGCTGACGGCGTGTTGCTTCAATCTACAAGATCTACAAGTACTAACGTCTCTTCCTCACATCCTAGGCACATCCCCTGCCTTTGTTGCTCGAACACTGGAGGTGCTCTCTTCAAAGCTCCTGGAAAAATACCCCTAGGATGCAATGGAGCTGATAGTGATGATAATCTTCAAACATCCTAAACATCTTGCAACAAAAAATGGCGTTGGCTTGTTTTTTGTGAAGTTTCTCTAAGAGGATTGCAGAATGTCGCAGATTTGGACCCCTACATCAAGGCACCAAACGGTAGATGAACATAGATGAATCGCTCAACCGGTCTCAATCAGTAGCATCGTTCTTGAGAAACACCGCGGCACAGCGAAGAGTCCGCGCAAATTTTGACCGTCAATGCCAGTGGTCGATATGGCTCGCCAACTCAGGCAAACTGCCAGAGGTTCTCTGGCACCAGGGAGGATCTGAAACTATGATCCTCCCTGCCATCGAATCTTAGTGAATGAAAATGCTACCGGTACATACTGTAATTGTAATGATAACTGGTAACAGCTGATAGCTCCAACTGCAAACCTCCAAGTTGGTCAAAGTCCTGGCACATGCAAATGGATTCATTCGGCTGTCAGACTTTGCCCACAAATTTGTGGTTCTGCGGCTCAGCTGCAACATGTCACGCTTGAGAGGGTCTTTATTAGGGACCTGTACGCTGTACTTGAAGAATATGGATATGGTGCTGGTGTAACCCCGTACCCTTGTTGGCAAAAGAAACATATCAAAACCTTGCAGTAAGAACACCAAAACACCAAAAAAATGAAACAGAAACCAAAAAGGAATGAAGCAAATACCAATTGGCATCTACGTCAATGTCCAAGCCTTGATTGTTTACAGCTCCATTGATGCCATGACGCTGAGCACTCAAACTCATCGTTCAGTTTAACCTCGAAAACTTGGGTCAAACTTGAGGTTCCTGTACGTCACCCAAACGAATCTCCACTGGAGGAATTGCATCATAAAGCCAAGGTCTTGCCTGATTTCATAATATTTGCATGTATTTATATATGATATGTATTGATATGTACCGTGGGTGTGTACACATGGACAGCTCTCGATAGCCTTGTCAGTTTTGCGATTCAAGATTTGCAATTTGCAGCTCCATTCTCTTGGAATGGTGGCCCATAGTTCTGGCCTAACAAATCATTTCAAAAAAAATGCAGCATCCGAGCCGGGCCGTAGATGTAAACCTACAATTCCAGCCAGGAAGAGTTTCCCAGCCAGCTTTTTTTCAGCATTGCCTCTCCACTCTGACAGCATACCGACACAAGTAGCCACCAAAAGAGTCGATGCTGAACTGGTTGAAACTAAAAGCTTCCAGGGAAAAATCCAGCTTGAATGTTTGGTTAAGATAGCACCATATAATCACCTGCCAGGATCCCAAAGGAAGCTAATCTTCCACCTCCACTTTTTTAAGAGGTGCTATGTTAGCTTTGGGGGCCCTACATCATTTTCGGGATGTCTATATTGATGCCAGATTGAGATGTTGCTTCCCAAACGCTTCAGCCCGTGACTTGCAACTGCAAGTTTTCTGCTTCAAGTGCAAAACAAGTGTCAACATGATGCTACTGCAACTGCAACTGCAGAAGCTTTTAGCCCTTGCAACAGCAATACCATTTCCTGGATGTCGTATAAGTCAAAAGAAGGCTTCAAGAGCCCCGGGCAAAGGGCCAAGCTTTACGTATTCCCCCATAACGGACCCCTAAACCTGAGTATCTAATAGCTCTAGCAACGTACTTAGGGGTCCGTTGGGAAGGTCCCATTCAATGTTTGCTGGAATAAAACACGTAACACTGAGGTCTATTTCAACAGGTCGGTGGGTTTCCAACATCCCACCTCTTGCCAGTCCTTCTCAGTATCTACCAGCTGCCACATCGTCAACGTAGTCATGTCATAGGTCATATCATAGTCATCATAAGCATAATCCACTTTCCTAACATCAACAAGTGACATGATCCTGAAGTCAATGTTCATGGTGAGAGGCAAAGCGACCTGGCGCTCCTTTTACCTTTAGCACTCAGGTTGCCTGAGTGAAAATGGTTGCAGTCATGCTCTGATTTCTGGTTGCGTTTCTTCTTGGATTCCTATTTTTGGTGCCATTGAAGATGTCACCGCCTTGAGAACGCGTCCAAATGTTGGTCTCTTCAATGAATATGGTGAAATTTCCTCTTCTCAAATGATGAACCCAAAAAAAAACAAGCTATTGGACCCAGAAAGCAAGGCATGCTGGGTGCGCCTTGTGGTGATACGACGAGCACGGCACCTTTTTTTTGCTTGCCGTGAGTCTCCCTCTCAGTCTTCAACGCGGCGAGGTGACACGCTGACAGCGAAAAAAAAAAGTTCGTCGCCTGGAAGCCCAGCGGTTTGACCCATGGGAATCAAGGGATTCACGACTCGGCATTCCAAAATTTCAAGACACTCATCCAAAACAATAGCATTGTTGAACAAAGTGAAACATGTGGCCCATGAGTTGTTGTTTCAAGCTTTCATATCCCAATTTTTTCATATCAGAAAAGAAAAAACAGTCTACATAGTATCGTCTAGGAGCAACAACTCGAATGCGAGAATTTCCTATTAATTAGACCACTTTGAAAGGAGCTTTGGGGAACTTTTGCATTGTCTTTTGTATTTTGCCATGCGCCTTTCATTCCCTTCTCCGCAATATGACTCGAAGTAAAACCAATTTGAGCTGATTCTCCAATCCTAATGCGCCATTTAAGGTGTCGTTAAAACTAGATATTAGATATCCTAAAAAGAAGATATCTTTAAAATCCAACGTTTGAAATTTAAGCCTAAGCACTTCCATGTCTAGAAGCAGAAAATTCGGAAAGTCTAAAGGTGCAAACCAACTTTTGAGACACCTGGCCCCAGCTCCCTGAAAATTTCCACACCTCTTCGAGGTCTCATCGGCCAGTTCGAGCAGATTTGGCTGAGCCCGGTCGGTGAAAGATGCGAAATACGGAAAGGAAATCTGCTACCTAATCTGTTACCTTTATTCCAATAGTATGAATTTGAAGTCTAATATACAGAAAGCAGGATATTTCAAAATCAATCATTGAATCCACTGAAGCCTGGATGTCAAACAAAATTGAAAGGCAAGTATTTTCGAAGATACTGCCAATGGTTTTAGAGACCTTCGTCCAACCAAAAGGTCCTTTCTTGAACATGCAATCGTTTCCTTCCTTACATTACCAGCAGCAATATTCAACAAAAGACGTGAATCATAATCTGTGTTGTTTTTCTGGCAAACTCGCGATGTTGACATGGACATGCATCTACGATCGTACCATGCAAGAGTATGGGCAGGCATTTGACTATACATTGACATTACCCTGCGACCAAAACGTCGCGAGACCACGGCAACGTAAACAAACAGATTGCCTCATCTGTCGAATTAACTTGAAATTCCACAATTTTGTTTTGTTGAACCTTCTAGTAGACCTCCCTCACTCCTTAATTTGAATGAAACAGTTGGATACCAACAATACAGCAAAAATCTTTGTTTCGCTCCATCCATTGCTCCCTTTCAGTAACAGAAATGCAGAGATTCTGAGGCTCCTCACGTTGCCGAGTCATTCCAGCTTTGTCTTTGCTGCTATTCCTCGGCTCCAAACACGGCAAGACCACTGCGCCAGGGTTCTTTTCTTGGTGTGGAAAAGTCTCAGATTGCAAACCCTGAGAAGTTGAGGGTTAATGACAAACAATTATTCTTGTCTCTACTGCTGTCTATGGTGGTGTCTTTAAAGTTAAAGACAACATAATCGAAACATGCCGCTGACATACGGATATAAACTATTGGAGAGGAATCGAATTCTGACACAAACGCGTGATGTTTCTACAAAGCCTGGTGAAAACTCCTGCAACAGCTGTCAGTTCAGGAAGAGAGCATGCTAAGAGCCCAACGTTGAACTCAAAAAGTTGAGATTGTAGATTCAACTTCATGTGATCCAAAACAACACAACTGTTTGTCAGAAATACGTTAAGAATCGATAGGTTTGTAAATCGATTCCTACATGTTGCTACCACATTTAACCATCAATTCGAAAAAAAACTACATATTTCTAGACTACATCATTTTACCATAGTTTACCTATCTTCACCCATACTTGTTTCTGTGCTTTTTCAGTGTTGCCTAGCGGCTTTTCTTTGATCTTGGAATTCAATTGGCCCACCGTACCCTGGATCTCTGAGATGATTCGTTTGGCCAAGGTGTTGATGTCACGCACCTCAAGTGGAGCCAGGAAATCTAGTGGTCAAAGTCTGCAAGTTGAGCCTCGAAAAAACCCTCGTACTTTCCATTAGATTATACTACCCAGTTATATAGGGATTATGAAAGGCCATTGTAAGGATCCCTATTAAACAAATAAATTATACTGGTTGTTTCAAGGGGGTCCTTACAATGGCTTATCATAGTCCCTCCTATCTAACTGGGTAGTATAATCCCCTATGTAACTTAACCAACCAGGGTTCTTTTCATAGCTGAGTTTACTCTCCTAGGAACCTAGCATGAAGTGGGCTTCTGGTTTTTAAGGTGGGAACTTTCATTCAAGAATGGTGGGTCACCAACCTAAACCAAAACGAGCTATTGAATGCTTATTACAGTTCCATTTAAAAAAAAAAAACGAGATTACAGCAGAATACTCTGTTTTAACACAAATATTTCTGACATATCTCACATATAGCCAGCTGCTATAAATATAGGCAAGTAGGTTTAGCTTCCCCGGTCTTTCAATACCTCGATCAGATGAAAGTTGGTGTATAAACTGAGAGCCGAAATCTTTTTGATATGATATGTACATGGCTTGTATAAAAGACTATAAATGCATGTTTGGAAAAATCCTTGCAATGCATCTGGCAGCTCAGTTTCCAAACAATGGTGACCCATAATAGCTGGATTGTGCAACCCTTCATGTTCACTTGCAGAAATTCAAATCTTGAATAATTTGGGCGTTCCATCACTTTGCAGCAAACTTGAAAATGATGCATGATGCAAATAGCATGTCGGAAATTCACAGCTATTGAAAGTTCAGAAAGCAAAGAAAAAACAGCGTGCAGTCATTTTCTGGGTCCATTAGTCTCTGGCAATGAATGAATGCTATAAAAATCATTCTGCACTCCCCTGTGGGTCTTGCAGGATCGGTAATCAATGGGCAAAAAGGCTCAAACAGATTAGAAGTTCATCAGTGGACGGATCCAAAAGGAGAACGATGATCTAAAATGATGTAAAGCACAACTAGTGGTGATATCACCTCAAGTCGCATCAAAAGAAAAGTGTGGCAGACTTCTAAGGAGGGGAAAGAGATTTCTGGGACTTGCATAGACTCATCCAACATTCACAAGCTCACATATTTTCGAAACACAGAATCTACAACCAAACAGCTTCCCATGTTTCAAGCTCTTTCAAGACACAAGCCAATTGTGCAATTAATCAGTTCATTGATTCCGAAGTGTATTCATCTATTTTGTGATGCTGTCCAAAGGCAAGGAACTGTTGCCGTGTTCGTATCTCTCAAGGCCAAAATGATCTCGATAAAGTCTTGAAAGGTGAGACTGGTCGCCCTGACGTCATGATCCGACCGAATTACCATGTTGGGATGACAGGTGAGGACGATGTTAAGTATTCCTATCATCCAGGCATTATAGTATTTGGTCGCATTTGCTCGCATCACTCACCCTAAATTGAGATGACTTTGGAAGGATCTTCAAGCGGGGAATGCTGGGGTTGGTCATTATAGTTTGCGTTTTGACACATTTCGAAGGATCGGTACCATCTGACCTGAAACATTCGCCTGAAACATTCGAGAGTTGTTTGTCCAACCCACCAGTGGTCTGATTGCCCCCCCCCCCCTGTCACTCCCAAAATGTCATGACTTTTCATTTCGTTTCTGGACATTTCATTGGTTTGATAGATCGTGATACCCAATTGGGGAAGGTAGTTACCAAAGTGCTTCCAGATGTGGAAGAGATTCGGAAAGCACGCAGTTTGGAACTCGGTTTTGAACATCTGTTGCAAGAATTGCTATTCAATGCTATTCACTGTAAATTCACGACCCGGCTTTGTCATTAGATTTGATCTGGGTCAAGCATGACATGTTCCGAACGCATGACACTTGGAAGTTGCCATTTATCTTATGCCTTGCATAGAATGGAATTGGCCAAAGGCTCCGCTGCTGCAACAACTTTCTAGAAGGCTAAAGCAGGTCTCTCAAGGAGGTTGCAGCTCCTGCCTCCAATAGGATGTGATTCAGAAACCGTTAGAAGGAAGCTTCTACACTTTGAATTATCATGTATTGCAACTCATAATACATCCCTATAAGGTGCTGAATGACCGGCAGCCAGGAAGCTGTCCAAAGATCAACTGTGGTGTTTCGAGCATAGCGATGACATCAATACCCAAGGCTCGCATCATAACGAGAGCCTCTCTCCTGACAGCTATGACACTTAGCCTCACCGAAAAAAAAGTCAGCCAAACGGTTTCGTGGTTTGGTGGTTTGGTAATTTGGAACGACTACAGTATGAAATCATATGAAACCATATAATGTGAGGTTATAACAAGCCCCAACCAACAATTGACCATTAGGTGAATTTACATCCACGGTCAGCGGAGGCATAACCTCCGCAAATGATATTTGCCATGTTCGGTACAAAACTGCTTTTCCAAACCATCATTGTAAGGATTTTCTGGTTATCTTTCTAGCCTGGATCGACATGGCTTCTTATACAAGACTACCGGGACCAACTGCTCTCTACAAATGTTTCAAAAAACATATATTCCACCGTCAGCAACGCTGGAATTGGCTCCTGTCCAAGAGTTTCTTGAACCTTGGTGGCTGACATAATTGACCCCGGCACCCTGGACAACATTGATGGATGTATATTCAGCATAGGACGGAGAAGCATAATGCCACCATGATATATGATTTGTATATAAAAAAAATATAGAACAAATTTTGACACTCTCGGTACTATCTTGTCTCAAACCAAGAGGGAATTTTCCAATTACTATAAAAGGATTGCTAAAAAAGGGACAAGCATAGCTAGTGGAATGAATTCCAGGACTAAACCAAAAGTAACCCTCTTAAAAATGTTCGAAGGTCAGAAGCAGGTCAGGATAATCTGCATACTCCGGTCAACCTCCCACTGCGACTGGGCAACTGCTCAACAGAGATATTGTCATCGTCTGAAAGCTCTCCCAAGGCTAATCTCATTTGATCCCATTCATACCTGGGCCACACAGCACTCGACCTCCCGAAAGGTCGAAGCCGTAAAAAGGGGCTTGGCCAGAAAATCCAAAGATGAAAAGTCTTTGCGAGAAAGTGAGGTTTACAGGCCCCATTGCCGATCCCTCTTGTTCTTGCATCGTGTTTCTGATGTTTTTTTGAAAGTTCTTCTTGGAAAAGTGATGTGAAAGGCGAGGTGCTGAGTTTGTACCATTTCTTGCTCAGCAACAGCAAGAACACCCACCACCTCCACCAGCACCGCCACCAATAGATTCAGCATCTGAGATCGGCCAATCATTCGCGCGTATGGTGTGAGAGTTTGGAAGAAAGCATCATTTCCTAACATAAGGACAGGGGGTTATGATACTCCCAACCCAAACACTGAACTTGTTTCAGGATGGTTCAGGGAAGATCACTGAAAAATACCCTTCCATGCTTTGATCATGGCACATCGGTAATTGAATCACTCCAGTGGCCGTATTAATAACGAACGTCACTTTGACCCACTCCCCTGTTGATTGATTAAATCGTCTAAAAGCAACAGATTTGAGGGGCCCCTCACTTGGGATACCTGGGATACCTTGGTAGGAAACAAACATACAAAAAGAATGGTCACAGGAGTTTTTCCAAAGTTGTCTCATTCCTCCCTCGCTCTGTGTATAGTCTTTTTTATGTCTGTATAGTCCTGTCGAGTATATCGGAGTTTTCGGCTTGAAATGAGAAGAGGAACCCCAAAACACAAAACACATCGACGATGTTGATGGTGAATGTGCGACACACCAAACTTTGTTTTCTTCCCAGGTGACATGATCTGTCTGAAAATGTTTTGGGCTGTAAGGCAATGAAGTGGTGAAACATGGACAGCATGATGTTCCATGATGCCTTGTCTCCACTCTAAGCCTCCGGGCTGTTAAAGGTGCACAGACCAAGTACAAGCAGAAAACAATGGAGAGGGCAACATTGTCAGCCTTGGTGATGGCTCATGATTTCGTTTCACCGCGATTTATCTGTAGAAAAAGGGGGAATATGAACAGAGACTATTGCTCAGAAATCACACAGACTTCTCTGTTTTATCGTTTCCCTCTCTCTCCAACGAGAGACAACACCAAACTTCAATTCAGCAAGGTCGATTGACAGAATTCAACCGTTTGTGGGCCAAAACCCCCACACAAAAAACATACAAAAACATCACCCTACCGGTTTTCCTTCGGCAGAACGGAAAACGATGGCAGACGATGGTATCGTGGCTCATCTCCTGGGGGTCCTAGAAAGCCTTGGCAACTAAACCTACCATTACGTAGCTTGGCTATGAATGCCTTTTTTGTTTTATGTATAGGATCATATATACATGTTACAGTATAAGTATATATACTATAATTTATAGATGTTTATTATATGTGTATTATAGTATAATATAATACAATCCCAAGTACTCGTTTACTCTCTTTACACTAGTCTACCAAAAACTGGGCCAAACACACAGACACCCTCCAAAGCAGTTTAGCCACAAAGATGGTGGTCGCGAGGCGTGGCAAGTCAAAACCAAAAAGGCCATTGAAGAAGAGGGTAAACCTGAAGGGGAAGTTGCCAAGGCAACACACATGGCAACTAAGCAGCAGTTTGCAGTATTCGTTCAGCTGGTTGAAACATGGAAAGAGCAACTCATAGACTTCCTGTGACAGGTGTTTCGGATGTCCATGCCTCGTACCATTCCTATACAACGACAGTAGCTGGGTTTGGAGCATGAATGGGCCTGATTCTGTCGATATCTCAAAAGGATTGCCAGGTGCGGCATGAAAAACCCACAACAGATCCCACCAAAGGTCGTCGTCGCACCCTGGGCCGCCACACATGGAACTCCCCAAACTACTGAAGAATTCGGTCCCCGACGGAGTGTCCTGCCCAACACCAGACATCAGAGGCACTTCCGACGGCTCCCACTCCAAAATCAGGGGCAGTTTTGAAAGGGATCCTGTAAAGGCCACTATTACTGGGGAACGACATCGAGAAATATCCAATGATTTGGAAGGCTTTAGCCATTTAAAAAATGCTGGGATAGAATTTATCCATCAACAGTAGTACAGAGTTTCTATCTACTTTGGTGATCTTCAGAACAGTGTTCGCATGGTGAAATGACACCATTGTTTCATTGGCCCTGCCTTTCCAATGGTCGTACAAGCCAAGGCAAAGAGATAGATGGTGAGCATCCTGATTACAAAGACATGATGAAGTGGATGCTGCTCAACATGATTTGGCCCAAGAATGGTTCATGATTCCCCTTCCCCAACTAACATAGTACCTCCTAAGGATTGGAAGATGATTTTCCTGTTGGGTAGTGGTGATATGTTACTTGAAGGGAGTATAATGTATTGTGGGGGAAACGGAAAATGCCTTCTGATCTGTGTGGTTCCACTGTCCAACAAATTCTGTTCACACCCGGGATGCAATTCCCTTCCACTGAGCCCTGCACATCAAACCTCGGTTCACAGCAACAAGGCGGAAAATTTGCTTGCATGAAATGAAATTTAAAGGTAATGGTGAACCCTCAAGCCTCAATGATTTTTCAAAAATGCCAACCAAAGATGTCTAAACAAATCCACTTGTTTGATCTTTTTCGTATGTCACAACAGTTTGACCTGCTGTGTATTCCAACTGTTTTCCGGATTCCAGCCCTTTTTACCGCTATCTGCAACAGCCCTCTGAGCCCAACACAGAAGGTGAAGAAGACAGACCGTGTAGCAACACCAAGGGCCTGTCAGTTCAGCAAATGTAAGCCACATCGCTATCCTTTTCTGTCCGCACAGGAAGATGTCATGTTTATTCAATTTTGTTGCTTCACGACTTTGAGTGCTGTCAATTTTGTGCATGCCAAAAGGGAAAGGAACTCAAGACTCAGCATGAGCTGAAGCAAGCACATTCTGACATCTTCAAAGGCACCACTTTCTTATCTTGAACATATTTGTGTCAAATAAAACGGTCTCCCCAGACCTATCGGACCTATTGCTACAACCAGTACACTTCAACCCATGACTCCATGGCTGTGTCAGGTCCATGGAAGACCCAAGGGCCCAACCTTCACCAAAATCAACAGCTCTGGAAGAGCACGAAGGATTCTCACAATACGAGCCACCCGAGAGACACGGAGCACCCTGCACCAGGTGAAACATGAAATAAGCGAGCACGGATAAACATGGAGTAAACCAGCAGCTTGTCCAAAATCATTCATGCAATGTATATCTGTACATGTACTGTTCAGTAGCAAGTATTTGCACAACTGGAATCAAAAGCATATGTGCTCATAGACATCTACCAGCGCATTCGTATCCACAACGTACATGTATTTATGTATATATAGACATTTTTCTTGCGAGAAATACATATATATATATATATACATACACATAATTATATATATATACACGATAAATATCGGTCATACAATGTATTTTGATGTATTTTGCAAAGCTTTCTACAGTGTGTACGTATCAACAATGAGGGACTAGCAGCACCGTTCGAGTCAAGAAAATTCAGAAATGCCTTAAGAGTCGCAGACTGGACTGGTCGATCAGCGAGATGTCCATCTCTGCGAACTGCAAGATCCTGTCACGCGTTGGAGCTGAAGCTGAGAGAAGGAGGGAGTATGATTGTATGGCAACCGTTAACAGCCATTAAAAAGAACATATACATTTGCCGCCGGATATGTCCTTAGTCCTTTGTACCGGCTGGTAAAAATACAGACGAATGCACAAACACCAACAGTCGGAGATTGGATGGTTTTTTTGGAGCTTCAGATTTGCCGTTTTCCGCCCGTACTGCCACCCTCCATTTTTTACAAACTCGGCTCAAGCCAAGTGGCATAAAAAATATCCAAGTTTCCAGGATCATCCCCAACACGAGCAGCGAGTCCACCACTATCCAAGGGTCCTCATGGCAACATTGAACAAAAAAGAGTACGAATTGGAATATGAATAGAGTTCTCTAGGCCGAAAAATGTGAACAGCAGAGTAGGAACTTCGGAACTGACATTTGGCAGTTCCAAAAAAGGAGGTCCCATTTCTGAACCAAGTGGCTGTTTTGTCATCCAGTGTAAAGCCCAAGGTATTTGGCCCTACGAATTCACTAAGCCCGAGTTCTTAATCACCCAGTAGTTAAGTGGGTGGATCTGGCACCGGAAAAAAGATGGAGGATTAGAAAACCACCAGCACCCAAGCACCATTGGCTGACCCTTCGCGGAACCTTGACAGCATCAAGAAGAGATTTGTATGCACCTCACAGCTCGGTGGTCGAGAAAGATCTTCAGCAAGCTACTGGTAAGCTTGTAAAAGGCTCGGCTTGGGGCAGCACCATCCACAGATCTCTTTATTCACACCGGTTCAACCGTCGCTCTCAAAGGGCTCTAAGGGCGCAGCACAAGCGGATCGAAAGTTCGCCCAAGAAGAAGACACAAAAGATGTTTTCAATCCTGAGATACCATGCGAATTCTGGGGAGTTGGGATTCGCATGAAGCTACTGCCATTGCTTGGCACACAAGTTGGCACTTCACTTTTCAACGTCTTTTTGTTTCAATTCAAGGAATCCGACATAAAAACTCCGCCTAACCTCCAAACCATTTGAAAGCCTTTTCCACCTGAAGCCCTTCGCAATTCCACACCGTGTCTTGTGTCCACTGATGAACTGAATCATAATACAGATGTGTTTCCTGCGGTCTCCAAATTGGATTGGCCCTGATTCTGGAAAATGAACTTGATCGCACTCCTATCTCAACACTATGAGACATGTTGACAGTTGCAATATAGTGGTGATTCCAGATTCTTGCAGAACAGGCATTCTTAAGAGAAACGCAGATCATCACTGAAATTTGGGCGCGCAAGTCAAGACGAGTGTCACAACAACCCAAGGTGCTGCATTGATAAGAAGATCCTGGCAGGGGCAAAAAAAATCAATTGCAAGAGCCTCTGGTGCTCAAAATGTATTAACTTTGATAATTTCAGAGTTGTATACCATTACTGCACTAATCATAATTATATACATCGAATTCTGTCTACATAAAACATCACGTACTATGCTGAATCATATACAGTCAAAACATCTATGCATGCACTACAATAGACTTTGCATTTCGTAACATATGATATACACCCAGTGCATATGATAATTTGTAAAAAACAAATATACACGAACATATACATCAATCATCTGTGTGTGTGTGAATATCTAACAGAAGGATTTGCATATGACACTGACAATATCTCTGGGTAAACTACAATCTTAGAAGTACCATTCACTTCGTGAGGTTGTGATACCTTGGCCTATGTGATTGATTTGTTGTATAGGATGTACACATCATATCATCATATCAATAATATACTAACATCCGTCCTCTGGTATTTTTGGCAATGGAACAAGATATCATCTTCTGGACATGCGTTGCTGAATCGCATATTGGAAAGAAAGGAATTTCTACTATTGCTATTGTTGATGGACTTATCATTTGTGGAATCAATAATTTGGTATGCTCTGATGCGGGCTTGCTGATGCTTCTTTTCATGTGTGCTGTGCTGAGTATCTCAGAAACAAATCAAAACACGGTGAAAGGAGAACGAAGAAGGTAGCTAGCGCAAGGCTTGGAAAATGAACGAGACATGAGCCAGCACAACGCTATTGCAGGTTTTGCCTCTGTTTTGCCACAGTGATCTTTTGCACATGGTCTTGTGCTGCAAACTTCCAGAACACAAGGGAACATGAAGGGAAGGCAAAGGGGCAAAGCCTGTCTCTGTGGCCTGATTGGGTTCTCATATATCTGTAATCATACTCACATGCTCACTGTTTGAATAACTAGCTTCACGGTCACAAGTCGCGAAAGGTCAACATTATCAACACTGATCCTACCCCTTGTGCAAACCTGCAGCAAACCTAGCGCTGCCTTTCAGTGAACGAAGATGAAGATGCAAGATGCATGACAAAACAATCAAATCTCTGAGTTGATCTAGATCTTCTTATAAACCCTTTTTGCAAAGAACCCAGGTATCAAACTGGTGCAAAGCCTCATTGATTCAATTGAAAGGTAGATTCGATGATTCGAGGGTTCCCAGGGCTCACCTCCTGATTCACGACTGCATCGATCCCAAGCCAGATAACGTTGGCCACGATGAAGGCATAGACAATCGTTTCCTCGAACATGTCACCATGTGTGAATCGCAGTGTTCACCAAGGGTGCTCTACAGAGGTATACACTTGCGTACAAGTATGTACTATGTGCCTAAAATGTCAAAACTAGAAAACTGCAAATGGTGGGATGTTTGATTTGAGTGTTGGAAAGTCGCAATGGCAACCAGAAAAGAACATGACCCAATAGGCCTGTACAGCAAATCAACATAGCAGGGGAGTTGCACTATATATCTATTTGCCAGGTGGGATATATGAGAGTTTCCAACTTGAAACGAAACCATTCTCCCTGCGATGGAACTGTCCATCCCTATAGCATGCGACATGTTTTTTGGAAGGGTGAAGACTATTTGAGGAAACAAACACCATTTTGAGGCATTAGGGGAAATCTGGGTGCCCAGTGCCTAAGCATCCAAGCATTCTAAGACAGTACGGTGCAGTCCAAGAGTCAAAGTTTGGATGGCTAGCAATCTTGCCTCAGAGGCCGTCAATTTCCCATGAAGTTTTTTAAAAAGATCTCCCTCTTCAACAAGATTGAAATAGAAGAGCATGGCTAAAATCCATTGAAAATGTGACCATTCTTCAGAATTCTGGACTCAGGATTCTCAAAAATCTTGCAGTTTCTTTACTTTCAACGGCATTTCTTATTTGGTTGCATCAAAGGTGCTACACCATCCTTCTGATTTGTAGATGTCTCCCAACTTCACCTCGCGGGAGGCGTATGTAACGGGTGTATATGACCAGTCCTTCAACCCCCCCGAACAACCGAACCGAGTCATAGGGACAAATGCATTGTGGACAAAGAAAAGTCTGTTTGGGAGGCAGGTGTTTTAGAGATCCAATTCTCCATATCATCTCATGAATGAAATGAATCTCACTCACCTGACTCGTCAAATTTGACATCCTTCCCAATCAAGGATCAACTGATCACTCAACTGATTAAAATCTTCAAATGCCTGGCTGCTTGGCCTTTTAGCCAGCCAGTTAGCCCCACTTTTGAAATCACTTTCCAAGTGCCTGCTGTGTCTTAAACATCTGACGCATCCGTTCCTTCATATCCATCACTGCCACTGCCTTGGTTACATATGGCTGGCAAGGCTGAATCCAGAGTAATGTCTTGAAGTTTCTGCTTCCTTTCTTCTAAGAAACGATAAACATGAAAAATGCAAAAGCCGTCGTCACCACCACCACCACCACCACCACCACCACCACCACCACCAGCATCATCCTCATCCTCATCATCATCATCATCATCATCATCATCATCATCATCATCATCGTCAATATCAAGATCCAATCATCCACCAGGTGACTCTCTTGGGTCTCTTGGTAAGCTCCGCATCCCATGGGGGCAAATCATGGTCCTCAGAGTCACTGGAGTCCTGCGCTCCGGAAACGTTCGGTCAGATCATGAAGTTGAAGTCCGTCAGGTTGGGAAACAAAATTGATAGTCTAGTTGGTGGCTTCAACCCATTTGAAAAATATTAGTCAAATTGGATCATTTCCCCAAATAGGGATGAAAATAAAACATGTTTGAAACCACCACCTAGTAGTATATGTTGTGGGACATCAAGTTTGTTTGGGATAATATCAACTTTTTTGGATAAGGACCAGTATATTGGGAAAATAGTTTGGTCGTAAGTACCAGTATATTTGTGCGAGATTCTATTGGATACTCCTTTGTATTGAGGGTTCGAAGAGGTTATAAACATTTATAAGTTCTAAGTCTCTAACCACATAAATCACTGGAAGAATTTGAGACGCCTTTCAGCCACTTACCGACCATCGTTTGGGATCCAATCCAAAAGTGGCGTCTCAGGGCTCCTCTTTTGGAAAGAAGTTGCCTTCATCGTAAACTTGCCCTGGTAGCTTCAAGGCCATAAGAAGATTCACACCTGCAATTTACGAAAAGATGCAAAAACCACCGCAAAAACCGTAGAAGTGGAAAAAAAGTTCCGCTTTTCAACGGAAACCAGCATTGTCCCTATGATTTGAAGCCCTCAATCTTCCAATCTTCCAAAATCTTGTTGAAAATATGCATTTCTGGGCCCAACTTGAGAAGTTTCTGCCTTCCACCACCAGATCTGTTGTACTACACAAAAGTCCTTAAGATCACAACCCTTTGAAATCGCCGGTGCTTTCACACTTTCCGTGTCCCAGATGAGGGCCAAAAGGGGTTGCATTTTTTGAAAGGAAAAATTATATTATATAAACATTTTGGAAACAAAAGTGGCTGAAACGGCGTTTTTGCTGAGATGTTTTGTTGCACAAACTACAGTACCTTCTGGCGTCACGTCAAATTTACCCAGATAAGTTTGGTTGAATACATCTCTCAAACACCATCAATCCTTTTAGCACATCTAGTTGGAACCAACCACCTGTGCAAAAGCTGCTCCTTAAAGTAAGTACATACATAATCTTGCCAAATCTGAAGGACTGTTTGAATCAATCACCCGGCAGGTAGGTAAATTAGTGCGAGCTTATCTAACCCATCGGCCTGTGGCTCCAGAATCTCTTTTCGCTGCATGGGCGGTGTAGGGCCGGGTCGATGGCTGAGCTGAAAATTCAGGCATCCTGGCATCGATATTGGTCTTCCAAAAATAAAGAAATCCGCGAAGAATCTGAGGTCTGTTAGTTCGTTTTTCTGGGTTTGGCGGGCGAGGTGGAAGAAAAAGAGATTTCAATTGGGCCATGGTGCTCTTTGTTGAAGATTTACATGTTATCACTTGGGATCAAGAGTAATCTGAATATGTCTTGCCATGTGTGTTGACCATCATGTTTTCCTTGAAGACTCCAAAAGTTCTTGCACAATAAATACCAAGGGAATGAGTCGCCAATGACACTTTGCGTCCAATGCGAGCCATCCTCAACCGGCTGTCTGGTGTCTTATCATCTGGGGGGATTTACGATCACTCCACACGGTTTGAAACAGCATTCTGTTCAAAGCAGTTGAAAAATAATACGCCACGTTGAAAATACATCATTATCGATCTTGCATGTCTTTGTAATTCCCATATTTCAACTTAAAGAAAACGTTGTTCGAAAGAAACCTATTGAGAGTTGCACCATCTTTTGATCCATATTTGTCCCAGAGAACACTTCAACTCCCCCAAAATCCAAGCGTGTTTCGCGTCCCCAGGTCTGTCCTTTCTTCAGAGGATCTAGGTCGAACGGCTGATACCTGACTCCGCGTGATGGGAGAATTGTCATCCGACCTCAAAGGATTCAACGGAGAGGTGTCGTGGTTTTTCAAAAAAACACAAACGCAGCAGAAGTTTCATGAAGTTTTTATATCCCCCTTTTGAAAAAGAGATGGGATGCTTGAGGAAGAAAGAACACATGGAAAAATGTGAACATTCCTTATGTGAAACGCAAAAACTCCTACTACTAGTCTCCCCATTTAGAAACGAATTTTGTGGGTAGACTTGCTGAATTCCCCAAATGTTTGGGCATGCACCAAAGTTGAGGTGTTTGGGTCTTGATTTCTTTGTGCTCATTTTAGTGTGGGCCTGACACTAAAAATCAGTTATCCACTGTTGGTGCGGGGGGTAGACCTATATAAACAATACCATTCCCCTCCGATTCTTTAGATGCTTCCTTGAGGCTTCTCAACGTAAGTTTTTCTTCGTTCGCAAAAAAAGAGCTCTGCAAATTAAGCATCATGGAAACTCTCGGAGTCAATTCATGCAGAGCTCCTGCTCCTAATTTTGATTGACCTGCAAGCACTAATGCATTGATGAGTTCTGTTCCCGTCAACACATTTGGTTGAATTCGCCTAGAAGGCATCTCCCACACCAGTTGCAAAGCAACGTCCCATTCTGCGCAACTTGCGCAGGAGTTAAGAGCAGAATTGAAGCTAACGATATTCGCACCCGTCGGCTGACATAAGGTTTCCTCCAAAAGGGAACAAGCTAAACACCATTGACTGCCTTTCTCAGAGGAACTAATGGCAACATTAAAGGAGATCACATCTAACAACAGCGATTTGCAGTTCATAATTTGAAATAACTGCAAAGCAGTCTGCCATTGACCTTCCGTTTCACATGCACTCATTGCTGCACTGTAGGTGATGATATCCGGAGAAACGCGACCACCCACTGCGGTCCACAAGAGATGTAGGGCCAATTGCCATTGGCTGCCCTTCTCACATGAACTGATAGCCGCATTATAAGTCACCACATTCGGACACATCTTCATGCTTGGCATCCTGTCCAACCTTGGCAGAGGTTTTGCCCCGGAGTAGTAGATTATCGAATCCATTATGATTCATCCCAAAAAAAACAGCAAATTTGCCGCGAGGTGAACTAAAACCTGGTGGAAACAAAAGGGATCTGTGAATATGCCAAAATAATTGAAATCATCAAAAACCAATATATACATATATCATCTCCAATTCAAAACTCAATTTGCGTCAAGCAACACCAACAACGCAAACTGCCATTTCCCTGCTTTCTCGCATAAACTAATAGCTGCACTATAGCAAATCACATCTGGAATGATTTCTGAGGTCGTGTAGGTATCAGTAGGATCAGTTGGAGTTGCCATCTGAAAAAATTCAAGGCCCAATTGCCACTGCGAGGCTTTCTCACATGAACTGATCATAGCGCTGTAGCTGACCACGTTAGGTGTGACGTGAACTTGACACATGAAGTGGAAAAAGTGAAGGGCCCAACTCCATTGACCCGACGTTGCACAGGCACTCATTAAAGCACTGAAAATAATGACATCAACTTGAATTCCAACTTGAAGCATTGATGTGAAAGCATGTACTGCTTGTTTCCATTGTCCACCTTTCTCCAAGGATGAGATCAAAGAACTGTAGCTAATGAGATCTGGAGACAGATCTACATCCACCATCATCCGAAAGAGCATGACAGCTTCCTGCCATAACTGACACCTGCCACAAGCGCTGATTCCCATACTGAAAAGGGGCTGTTTAAGCAGCCTTTTCTCTTCCATGGTCATGCCTTCCAGAGCCATGACAAGATGTTGGGGCTGCGCCTTGGCCAATCTGTTGAGACTTGCAACGGACACTTCTGGGCACATCCTGCTGGACAACAAATGCTGGACGAAGTCACCCCATGTGTTGACCGAGGTCGGTGAGACCAGGGAAACGCTTGTGGAGGTTGGGTCAGGAGTTGACAAGGATGATGGAGCCAAAGGTAGTGCCAATCGACAGGCTTGACAATGTGGAACAAACATGAGAAACTAGCATAAACTAGCTAGTCTCAGAAATGAGTTCTGTAGCCCTCTAAAGCCCTGCAAATGAAAGTTGTTTTCATAGACTTATCCAGACAACTTGCTACACGGGGTGACCCCTGTCCTTCGTGTTTCTGGGGGGAGCAGTGCTGAAGAAACGACGATTCACTTCAATGTCCATGGATGACCCCATCACTATAAACTCACATGGCCATCATGGCCATGTCTCCAATATTCGATTGGGTGGTGAAGTGAGTGAAATACTGCCATTTCCATCTTTTCCAATTGGTGAAGGTGAAAATACATAATTCACATATATATATATACATATATACATATATACGTATTCAGGGATGTCCGATGCATTGGAGGGGGAAAAACTAATATGTTTTCAACAAAATGGCAATGGGATCCGCTTTGTTTCAAAAGATGTCTTCATCCTTGCGCTCATATCCCCAAACATTTCAAGGTCTACATCCCCCCAAAAAAAAACACACATGGGATCCTTGCAGCACTCACAGGTGCATGACAGGCCCATAGCTAAGCTCCAAGCCCACAATGCTCGGTGAATTCATCATCCAACCTTGCAGGGTGTGCGTTGGAGCTGGGGAGTCGGGCCAAAAAACGTCCAAAATGTGTCAGGAATTGAGGCTTCTTTTTAGTGACATTGCTGGTTTTTTTAGGTGTTGAGGTCTATCTTGTAAATAATTACATATATAATGTGATGTAATATGATATCTTATTAGATAATGTGATATAAATGTCATCCATGCAGAGTTGAAGAGGACTGGCAAGGGTACTTATCCATCGCCAAAACAGTTGATACAGTAAGAAGTACTACTCTAAAGTCCCTCATGTGCGCAGTGCTTGAAAGCTGGTGAGGGCCTGGTGTGATTCCTTGATTCCTACTGGATGTTCAAACGATAATCATCCCAATTCATTGTGAATCCCAACATCAATTTGGGAACACCAAAGTTCATCCCATTAAATTAACAGGTGGAGGTTTTACCTTGGCAGGATTTCCTGAAACACAAAAGTAAGCTTGAAAGATCGCCTCCAGAAATCAGGTATAGAGTTCATATCCTTCAACTTCAAACAATTCCTCCAAGAGACATTGCAGGTGCCCTTGGTGGGTTAGCTTTCAAATGTGCCAGTGTGGAGCGCAACTCTGCGTTTTCCTGCTCCGTTTTTCGAGCTTGCAAGTCACCTCAAAAAGTGCTGTTGAAGGGGAGAAGGAGGGCTAAGAATCCCTCCGAATTACTGGCGTCTTTTCTGTCTTGTCTGTGTCAAATCATATTCATAAATAGAAACAAGAAAAACGTGGTAACAAAACTTGGGATCCGCTTATGAAAGTATTTCCTCTTTACAAAAATGATTTCTTGACGTTCTTGACTTAAAAGCCTGACACAAAATGGGAATCCACTGCCCCCTCCTTAGGTGTCCAGAAAACTAGTGATAGCTCATCCTTTCGGTAGTACTGTAATGAGGTGAGATGCAGTGATGTTCCGCTACTTGGTTCAAACGTATTCTTCATCGCTCCACGAATTTGCTAACGGTACCGTATTTGGGGGACCAAGTCACCACAAATGCCGATATATTCTGCCATCCACCAAGAGTACTTATGCATCCTCTATGGATGGGCGCACTATGGCACAGTCAAATCTGAATCTATATACACCTTTGCAAAATCCTGATGTCCAAACCATTCACGCTCCCCCAAATGGTCGTATTGGGGCTGTTTTCAGAAGTCTAGACCGTCCAATCCCTTCAGACTCACTTTCACACTTCAAGCTGATGAATGCTCATCACGCTAGTACCATGAAGGATCTGAATGAAAGCATTCTTTCCAATACAAACCTACAAGCCAAGCAACCATCTGCTTTAGTCCGCTTTGCATTTCATCGTATTTCTTGAATTCGGAACCGGATTCGTTTTTGCTGCCTTTCCCCCAACGGCTCGGGATCTCCCTACCATTGATATCCAAGCAGCGTTTCAAAAGGACTTTGTTTGCCTGTACATGCTGCCGTGCTAGCAATGCTTGGTCTCGTTGACGCTTGGTCTGCAAAGGGGTGGTCCAAAATCATGAAAGGAAACAGTTTTGGTTTTTTGTTCGACCAAAAAAAAAAGTCAACTCGCGGACATTCAGCAAAGCGATGTTTTTTGAAGAATCACTCATCTGCGCCGTGATGAGACAAACATAAACAAACCTCAAGGTCTCGGAAAATTGTGAAGGATCGAATTTCCACAACCAAACCGGAGCGCAATTTGAGCTTTGGATTCGCACAAGTACATCGACGGTAAATCTTTACCTGGAATTTCGGTTACAATTTGAATTGCAGGTATAGCTGAACCATTAGATCATTAGATTAGATTGGTGTGTCCAAACAACTCAGGAGGATCTTTGCTACTGTGTCATGTCAACTGCCAGTGTCAACCCCCTTTGGGGCCCATGCCTTCTTTGTCGATTTCTTGCAGAAAGATGGAATCAGTTGAAATCAAATATTGGTAGGATATTGGTAGGACATGGGCACCCCACAACGCGAAGAAATCCATCACCACCATACTATACCAACCTCCACCTAGCCACCAAGCCACCCAAAAAAAAAACGTCAAAAACTCCACTAATCTTAAGGTCCAGGCTGAGGTGGTTGTCTGCTTGCGTAGCTCCCCAATTTGCGCTCGCAACTCTTGATTTTCAATCTGACAGGCCATGGCCATCCTTAGTGCAATATCTTGAGAGCTTCTCCTCAAAAACCCCACCCTTTTCAAGATTATGTCCATGAATTGAAATGTCAAAGTTCAACTCATCCCCACAAATATCTTTTCACCTCGCAAAATTTGCTGGATCATGCTGGATCCAGTTACTTTGTCTACGTGGTAATTCAACACAAATTTGATAATCTCCCAAAGCAATGGTAAAACTTTCATCATGAAGGAATCATGAATCTCCATTTCCTGGCATATATACTTTGGTTTCCTCAGTTTTTATGCCTTTATGAAAATCATGTGAGGCTTCAAGTTCAGCTCATCAGCTTGAATCTGGTTGCAATACACACCTGGTTCCACAGTCAAGTTCCTAAATTTTCACAGCTTATGAAGTGGAAGAACATATGTATGTATATATTTTACATGTGATATGTACATGATGGATCATTGAGGGGGTGTGCTGGTGGCCACAGGGAATGTGCAGATATATATACATAAGTGTGTGTCACACTATATACTATATATATATATTAATATATGCATGGTGAATGAAATTTTCGCCAGTGTGGTGACATCTTTTGGGTCATGTTGGGAGGATTCCACCCAAACACCTATTGGGGTGACCCCAGGCTGGCATCACTATCATTCACCCAAATGACTATGTCAGGTTTGGCTGGGTACTTCAAGCACCAATTTCCTACCACGAATGACACGCAAATGCCGCGCAAAGCCCAAGGCTTTCAGAGCCATTGCAATTGAGAATCTGGTCTCTGGATACCAGCATCCTTGGTAAAATCAAGTTCTTCTCATTTTCTTTCCATTGTCCAGTACAGATTTTTTCATCAAGTGGATCCGGTGGGATGGCAAAGCTCAGTTTGGAGAAATGGAAAAGTTGAAAAATTGCATGATTTTGAATGGAATTCAAAACAAACCTCAATGCCGGGGCCGAGTCTGCTATGGTGCTTGACGTTCCAACAGTGCGCTGATGGAAACGTCTGTGAAGCTCTGATGGCAATGTCTGACCAATTCAGTTCGGGCCGGGACTTTTCCACTACAAAAGAACATCAATTGAACATGTATCAGTTCAAGTGAGTCCAAGTGGCCCTGACGCATGTAATATGGTATGATTTAATATACGTAATATAATATGATAGAATTTAATGAAATGTCATGTAACGTGACTGACGTGACGTGACCTGACATGACATGACATGACGTGACGTGATGTGATGTATGTGTGTGTATGTATGTGTTTGTTCATGATATATGATACACATGTGTTTATTTCAAAGAAAAAACAATTGAATATTTACATGCACCTGCACGCACATCCATCATCATGAAATAGTTCACCCTCCTTGGAAGTGTTGAACTCTAAGGTGGAATGACCCATCCAGAATTCTATCACCAAAGTCACTGCCTTGCCGTTTCGTAGTGGTGGGCCACCAGCATATGCCTTGCACATTGGCACAAGTCACAGCTTTGTGGCTCAGTCACAACAAAATGCTCGTTGGGTTTTCAGCACCAGGACCTTCCTGAAATCCCAAGTGGCACCGCCAATCGTTAAGGAGCAACTGACAGAATGAATCAAAGAATTCATAAACGATATGTTTAATCAGTTACAGCCAGAGACACGAAATCAGGAGTTACAACGGCTTACCTTGTTTTGACACTTTGCTGCAGTGCACTGTTTTTGCAGTGCCAACATCCAACCCGATCCAGCCCAAACAAACTGCTCCGCAATTCATCCAAGCAACAACTCTCGTTGCTGTTCGGCTAAGGCATTTTCCAGCTGCGCCATAGACATTTGCCTTAACTATACAAGTGGCTTGGGAAAAACCCCAAAAAAAAACATGTGTGAATCCATCAGTTCCATTGATCCATTTGACCACAGTTAAAACATCCATCTTTTCAAGCATATGAAGAGTCGATTGTGAGCCGATGCTGAGCTTGCAGCTGCTGGGGGTACAGAACCGCCTCTGCCACAGCATTTTGCGGGCCCTGCCGGCAGAAAATCTGCTTGAAGCTGTCGGTAGATACCTTCTTCCAATTCCATTTCTATGAAACTGTTCACTGGTTCACTGTTGCTTGCGAAGTCTGGTGATTTCCTATCTACATTTTCCCACAAAAATTTAGCGTTTTCTCTTCATCTCCAAATATTTCATGGATTTTTCCCTGGCAACTTTCCACCATCCTTGCCTTCACCTCCTCTTCATCGGTGTCAGTGCCTCTACCTTTACCTGTGTCAATGCCAGTTGGTTTGGAAGGGCCCAACTTCCATAGAATTACCGCTAATCGGGGTGGTTTCAAGCCAGTAAGTCCGGGTCATCTCATAGAAGAGCGGGGTGAAAATACTAAAAGTTTTTGAAACCAGCACAACACATGTTGGAAGTGAATCCACAACCACAACTGAGGTGTTTTCCACCGTTTGCCTGAAGGTATCTCACCTAAAATTTTTGCTAACTCCAAATATGTCATGTGTGTTTCTGCATATCATGTTTACCACTACAAATTAACCTCTTTATAGTTCCGTGTTATGTTAGCATAGGTTTTATTTCCGCATATAAGGGATTAATCAGGATTAATACTCCGAAACACCCCAAGGACATCCTGGGGGACAGCGCCTGGGTCTCGGGGAGCCATCGACAAGGGCATCTTTTGTTGAACAAAAAGAGCCGAAACTGCGAAGCAACAACAACATACAACAACCAGCACCTTCTGATTTGAATGTATATGATAATGTTCATATTATGATTTAGATATATCATTCCAAATACAAATATACATATATATATATATATATATATATTATACATTGTTTATATACCTCATCTTTAGATTTCCAACCCTAAAAGGAGTTCAAGCAGCTAAAGTCACACAGCTTGACAATGAGGGGGGCGTAGTCTGGGCAATAAAGAATTAATCATCACTTCAAAGTCTTTGGGATCAAAAATTAGACCATGATGAAGCCTTGATGGTGTAAGGGGAACAATCTGAAACCTCTAGTGTAATTGTTTGAGAAAAACTAGGTGGGATCTTATGAGAGCCCTGAAAATCAGGAATCATTTGAGGATGTCTCAAACTTACAAAAAATTCCATTGCAACTGTGTAATTAAATTCGGTACAGTACAGTAGGAAACCAAATCAACTTTGATTTCAGAGCCTTGCTTTTTGAACCACAGCCTTTTCGCAAAAGATTGCAAAAGTCACAGGAAAAAACGCGATCTTCATTGTGCTCCTTTCCGCCTTTTCACCTCCCATACTCCTGCGAAGACGCTTCACTAGGGATGCAGGCAGCGAAGGCAGTATCTGGCGGACCAACAGACGATGCAAAGCAATGTCTACAGAGATTTGCACCCAAGATAGCAAGATTCATTCAAAAATGGGAAAGATGGCAATCTTGCTTCAAGTTTGGATCGATAAAACAACAAACGTACTACAGCCTCTGCGCATCGAAACAAGACAAAATGCCCACGGGATGCAAGAAGTGCTGAAGCATTCATACTTGCAATTTCAAAATAGTGGACCGAGTGGTGCTGGTCTTCCAATACAAAAAAACAACATAAAACCGCACAAACTTTTCACAGCTGCGAGAAAAACAAAAACACATGCCTTGGTGTCAGCAGTTTCTGGTACCAACAAAGGATCCTCCCTAGCAGGAGAACCTCCGCAGAAGGAAATTTTCGATGTTCCCAAGCTGAAAAGGAATATGTTTGGACAATATCGGACTCCAAATGATTAACTCAAATCTCATGCCTCATCCAACATGTGCTGAAAGATTGACTCCGGAGATCAATTCAGCTGGGTCGGCGGCAGACAGGTAGCCAACGAGTGAGGAATTGCTCAAGCACCTGCTACATAAGGGATCCCGAGTCCAGCCTTCAAGGGACAACTGTCTACGACCAAAAGAAAACCACTCCCCCTATTCCAAAATCAATATCCATAATATTTTCATTATCCCCAAATTTCAAACTGTCAAAGGTTTGAAACTCGTGGTTTTAGAGTTTCGAGATTTTGCCTCGCAGTTTCAAACGCCTGAAACTGGCAGTTTCCATTGTCTGAAACTTGCAAGTAGCTTCTGAATTTCAAGAATTGCAAGTTTTACTCACAGATTCAGAATTCTGGCAGTCGACCATCTTGAAAACATGAAACCATGTTCAAACAGTTTGCTATCCCAAAATTGAAACAATCCCCGGAAAGGTCAAATGATAGATAATCAAATATCTCGCCAACTATAATAATTATGTGTAGGCGGGTGCCCCCACGACCAAAATGGATATCATTCACTATATACATATACATAGTCCTTACATATTTCCTGACAAGAGAGTAGAATGTATAAAGTCAAACTTCACGTTTTGAATTCATGGTTTGCAACTGGCTGGCTGGATTCACAAATTCCACAATTGACAATGGACAGTGACCGCAATTGACAGCTGACAGTTTTAAGTTTTGACACCAACACCATTCGCAAGTGAGAATACGTCATTTATATATGTAATGGAACTCAATCATTTTTCTCATTTTCACGTCTTCTCTAAAATACTACAGCAAAAGGGTATCGAAGAGGAGGTACAGTAGTTGTCTTTCCGACAGAAAAGCTGGGAGGTGCCTTGGCCTTCTTTCAATAAATGTAATAATGTCATAAGATACTATTGTTGTATCTATATATTTATGTATATACCCTGAGTGTAGCAACACACCACGAACATGAGGCAGAATCTCACGCTATACCTCCGGGGAAAAAACAAAGCAGTATAACAAGACAGTCCCCTATGCTCGTAAAGATCCTGACAGCAAATCAAATCCATACCAAAATAATAGATCATACCACATAAGCACTCCCGAGTCCAACAATACATTGCATTCCATGCATGAATAAAAGAAGAGCAAAACAAAGTAGATTGAAAGATGATACTAAATTCCACCTTATTGAAGTAAGCAAGTTAATTCATAAGCACATTGTTCAGAAGAATCCTAAAAGGCTCCAGGGTCACGGTGAAATAATCCCCCACAAATGACAAAACCAGACTTCAGTCTTTACATAGGACAGTTGAATAAATATGTTTCAATGGTGGTTTGCAAGAAATCTTCATGCCTCCAGTTTCTATGATAAATTGAAACTGGTCTATTTAAACTATAGTGCAAGTTATGATAGAATTATGATATACAATGTTATGAGCATATATCATATAACTATGCATATATATATGTATATGATCAAACAAAACATGATATAAACTCTTACATCTTCAACAATTTTCCCCCAACGTGTCTGCCATTGTCTTGCAGCTTCACCCCATCCAGCAGTTCTTTGCACCATTTCCCACCTCGTGGTCAATTCCGGAGAAGATGCCCCCAGCAACGAATCGTAAGAGCCATTGCATCTGCGGCGAACTCAACTTGCAACGTTCCACCAGACTAGTTAAAGGTCAAGAATACCTCCATTTCATGAGAAACAACTGTTGTATGCGAACTCTATGGAAGTCTCAAGGGTCCCGCTGGGGTGTCTGCATTCATTCTTCAGCCTAACTCTCCCAGATTTCCCCAGACTCCACCTGCTGCTTTCGATTCAGTTCATCTTCCAATTCACACCACCTCGTTGCGGTTGCTAGGAATTTCCCCTGGCACTTTTAGAGCAATATCTATATTGGTACACACACACAAATGGATTGAATATACTTGTGTACTTGTGTAACATGTGTACGTGGGCAAAGGCTTGGATACATCTCTAGATGCACTGTTAAGATATATCTTTGTCTATATACATACTTTACATACATACCCAGGCACATGCTACCACCTAACAACAACAAAGGAACACGTTCAAACTTCATGCTGGTTGTGCCTTACAAAAGTAGTGCATGATTTCTTACTGCATCAAACTGCGCAACGTAAAATCAGATCATATCACATTGCAGACATGGGCCATGGGTGCATATCAATTTTGCAATCAAACGTCAGTCACAAATGGATAAAAATCTGCCTGAAATGCATTCATTCACAAATGTTGAAGGGAGCCGACAGAAAAACTCCACCATTCACAGTAGAGCTGGAGCGTTTTCAGTGATATCACAACAACATTGACCAGAAACAGATAAAGGTCTCTCAAAATGAGGGGAAACCCAGCCCTTTTGTGAAGACAAGGATCAACCATCTCCTGAATACTAAGGTTGTTTCCTCAAAAAACTCCCCCGTTTTTTTCATCGGCAAAAAAAGCACCTTAGGAAGCTGGGCCGTAACCAGCGCCAGGTGAGAGACCTCAGCTTCTGAGAAGTTTCAATGGTTTTTTTGTTGGATCATGTTGGAGATAACCAATGGAATTTCTTGATTTTCTTCTAGATAGGTGGTTTTGGTCCTGGGTTTTTTGTTGAGGATTTTTTTTGTTTCAGATATTTGAGCGACAAGAACAAATCACTTGGATCCTAAACCAGGAGAGTGAATTGGCTGCTCCACGCCCAAAAGAAGTCAAGGCAGCGTTTTTCATCTTCCGAAAGGAGTGTGAAAAACCTAACAATCCAGCGGTGTGGGAGCATAAATTTACCATTTTGAGTTTACTACAGGTGGATCTGAGTAAGCATCCCCACATGTTTTAGACCTCGCATCGATTGAGATCTGATAATATCAGAAAGATTAATATGGAAAAAAATCATGCACCACTTGCCACTTGGGGTGGTTAGAGCACTGGAAATCATTGGATTGTTGTAATCTGATCAATTCATTCATGAACGTCCGTCAATAGTACCACATGTGCCATGTTTGAAATGTGTGAAGGATGCTCATCCCAGCCATGATCCCTTGGGGCCAGGACTGCCGCAGGCCTGGAATGACGGTGCTATAAGAAAAGTTTGGCGTCTTGTCATCAAAGGCAGACATCAAGTGATATGGTGGATGCTTATAATTCGACATGACAGTGTCTAACATTGTCAAACCATCCCATCAATCCCATGATAGAGCTTCATATTCAGCACCCTTGACATACTGTAGATGGACAAAATATTCAAACCTTGAGGAAAAGATTGGACTGACACCCCCGTCCCCAAATGTCAAAGGTATATAAAGAACGTGTGCGGGACATGTCATGCTGTGGGGGTTGATTTCTTTTGTCCACCCGTCTCAACCCTTGGAAGAAGAAAACAACTTTGATTTTTTTTTGGGGGGCAGGGGGATAAAGTTGTCCAGGGTTTGAATAATTTGTGCATCTACGATAGTTAGGCAGGTCCCGTCAAAAATGCGGTGACCATTTGGTCAAAGCCAGTCGCAACAATTGTTTTGAAAAAAACATGTGATATCATGGTATTAAATCTCAATCGTTTGGTTTCAACCTTACAAAGGGATTTCTACCACCTTTGCTTGACCAGTTCGCTAGGTCACCTTCCCCACCAGCAGGGATGCCATGGCTCCAATGGTGTCGGGCCTTCGCAACAGGATGCTCCAAAAATCTTGATTTTTTGATCTTCAGGAATTCATGGACCATGTGAAACCCATGTGAAACCCTCCCTATCTGCGGGAGGGAACTACTGCAACTTGAGTTCACGAAAGCTTACTGTGCTTACTGTGCTACCGATGGCTGGTCTCCGATCTCCTTCCAAACGTGCTTTCCAACCGCCCAAAAACAATGGATGATCATCACCCATCAGGGAGCCTCACCAGTCTGTTGGTACAAGTGCCCCTGAATCTCCTGAAGCTGAAAGCTAACAAAACGGAAAAAAATAACGACCCTCTCGCAATCCCAATTGCAGCGACTGCATCAATTGTCTTTTAAAAAAAGTGGAAAACTCTAGGGGGTCTTCTATAAATGGGTACTTCCATAACGCTGTGGTATTCCAAGGCCTTTCCCAACTTGCACATTCCTTTTAAGTCCATGTCCTTCGCCTTATCCAGAATTTCGGACTAGTTTTGATCTCTCATTTTTTTCTGGCTGTTGAATTCCTCCAGCTCCATCCCTTTCTTGGCCTGCATGCGAACATAGCCGTGCCCATCACGTTCTCGGAAATGCAACGCAAGGTTGGGATTTTGTCCCTCCTCAATGTTGCTGCAAACGAGCAGATGGAAATCAAGGTTTGGGAAGTCTTTTGTAGGGTGTTCCCGAAGGGGAGGCTGAGTTGGACATGGCCTAGGCATACCGGCATACCTGGTTCAATGCAGCCCACAATTCACCGACGTGAAGAGACCACTTTGGATGATTTTTGGAAAGCCAAACCCCAATTTACTCTAAGCGCACAAGTTCGAGTTATAGATGAAGGGTTGCCAATGGCTGAGCAAATGGGACTCTTCATCATTCAGGTGTCGAAACATTGCACATGAGATATTTACAATTTCAACTTATGACATACTTCATTGATTTTCTTGAACTGGGTTTCCTCTATCAAGTGTATCAACGGGGGGGCGCTGTGTTTCCATCGCCAGCAAGCCACGGGAAACCCAGCAAGCCCTGGGCATCTGAGGCAATATTTTGAAGAGGAATCCCCCTAGTTCTGACTACTTGTTTGGTTTGAAAAGTTCCATTCGATGCATTTGAAAATGGCAAACGTCACATGAACCCACAGGTTTGGTCTGATGGTGTATTTGGAGGGTTGGGTACTACACAAGTTTGAAACAACAAACAGCCACTGGAATCGTTGTCTTCTTAGAACTGTTTAAAACCGAATGGAAAAAGCCTCAAATCACCACCGAAAAAAAATAAGTTGAACCACACACAGATCAGAATAGATGTGATCATTTTTTTAGTTATTGAAACTGAAACTAATATGGAAATCATCCAATCATTTCCCCCATGTCCGCGTTTTGGCAACTTTGGGGGCAAGCTTGGACCGTCCTGGCGGAGGATACATCCAAACCTCAGATGTGGAGAAACAGATGATGAAACTGCAGGAGATAGAAATTCCAGGATGGACCTCAAATTTCGCAACTTTGACCTTGGCGACAAAAGAGACCCTCAAATGATCATGGACAAAGTGTACATAGCTTTTCTTCCTTTTCTCGACACATATCTATGTTTGATGACATCTGAATATGGGAGTTTGTCGTACCTGTGAAGATCACGTCTGACATCCTTTTGGTGAAACATACTTCAGACACTTGAAGTCAAAGTGACACTCTTTCATCCACTACGAAGTTGTCTGCATGAAAGGCCAAGCGATCCTGGGGCCCCACGTTCCATCTGAAAAAGTCAGATGGATACAAAGAAGTGTCTGATTTTCCAACAAAATTTCAGGACACGAAAATACGTTACGTTTATATAAAAATACCACAGGTTTTTGTTCGAAAAAATATCTATGGCAGGTTCCTGCAAGCTTTCTCTCTCTCTCTCTCTATGCCATCGATGGCTTTCCACGTACCAAAAAAAACAAACAGAAGATGTGGCATGCCATGACCACCCTGACGGCCAAAGTGCACGGTTCTTGGTACTGAGATGTGTGTGATAAAGGGAAGATAAAGGGAACCACTCACTGTGGGAGGAAGTACTTTCTTTCACTAGAAACATCCATGGAATATTTGCTTGCCTGTGGTGAATTGGTTGATGTAGGCAAATGTGCCAATTCCATGGATTGTTTTGGTCATCTTGCCCGGTTGAGTGAAGTATTGATTCACTAAACGGTCGAACCTAAAAATGCCTGTCCTGCTGCGAAGGTCCTTCGTAGTGCCGCGCGATGACGTTTAGGCCTGATATTTCGCATGGAGTGGTGCAGTTTGAAAGACAACCCGAGAAGCATGTTGAGAAATGTTTGCCCTTCCAACACAAAACGCATCGTACAGCATCAAAAACTTGGTCGCAACATGATGGACCTGGAAGACCCAGATGTGGAGAGTTCATGCTTTTCATTGATCTCTCAATCAAGCTCAACCTCATGAAGCGGTGGACACCCAATTTCCCCTGCAAGGATTCTTGATGGGAAAGAAACTGCTTTGGAAAGGTCACTGATTGCCAGATTGCTGTGAAACATCCTGCCTGTCCCAAACCTGTTAGATGCGAAAGCTTTTTGAACAATTTTTTGTGGCGCCCCGTCTTTTCCTGGAAAATAGACTTAGAGACTGAAAAAAGGATACAAAGGGTACGAAAAAAGGACAGAATTGTCTTCCAACCACCATTCTTGTGCGCAAATCCTTAGTTTTTGTTTGGACAGTGGATTTCCCGGCTAGCTATGCTGGCTGGCCTGGGTATAAGTGAAGAAGTATCTCGCAAAAGTTGATGATTGTGATTCTTGAACTGATTTTGGACATAAACTTAAACATCTGGCTGTTGCTAGTCTTCGAAATCTTTTGGAGTGGCTCCTAAGTGGTTCTGGTGTCATATCTTCTGCTCGTCTCCCCACGAAAATAAGCAGGATGAGATGTCAGTCCAACAAAACAACAAAGGTGACTAGAGCAAGTTTGACAGTGCACAACAATCCACACCACCATGCTACCCACCCTCCAAATACCCTGCAAAAGCTTCGAGAATTTGATTCTCAATTCTTAGGTTCAAACACTTCAGGAAAACATTCCAGATTCAAGTGAATTCCTGAGCGAAACAGAAAGTCACACAAATGCAGTCTATAAAAACCGGGCTTTGTTTGCTGCATGGCCTGTATACGCGTGAATGCTGTAAAAAGGTAAAAGTCGTGGAATTCTTGATAAGATGCCATTGATCCATTGCATGTCAGGGCTATGGAGACTTCCTCGTATCCCTCCAAACATCTCAAATTTGAAGTGCTTGGACGACAAAAATTCGACAGCTTCACTCCCAAGCTCAGCTACTGGCGCAATAAACCCTTGGAAAAGTCGTGATAGGCACAACCCATATCCATCACTGTTTTTTGCCTGGCATCCCAAGAATTTCCATGGATGGCCATTCCTTTCAACTCACCACACCAGATAACACATACCTGTAGCTGTGACAACGGTGACAATGGTAACCACTTTTCATGTCCAGTTTTCCAGGCCTCCCAAAGCCAGCATCTTCAAGCTCCTTGAGAGCTTTCTGCACTGACTGCCTCAGCACCATGCTTTCCGCAACTGGCCTAGGAAAATGACCTAAGACTAGAATTTATCCCATTTTCCCATGTTGCAAGATAGCTTACGGAGATTCGCAGCTCATTAGCAGCAACCAGATCACAAAATCGTTATGCATAGAGAAGAAAATAACCTCTTCGATCCCATGAATAAACCAGACAACTACAGGCTTGAGATGAGACAATGCCGCCAATGTCTTTCACCCTGGGCCACCCAGCAAAGGTCCAAAGCTCAAACCATCTGGTCTATCATGGCAAGAGACCTCTTCAATCATCATACCATGCATCAACTCGGTGGTTGGAGATGCATATATCAGCAACCCAAGTAGATACTTTAGCTAACAGAAAAACTCGTGGATTTCCTACTCAAATTCTGAATTTCTTCAAAAGTTGGGAGGTCCCTATATTTCAGACACTGTCACCCCATTCACCTGGTTATAAAACCTACCTGGGGATTTCACATAATGGGTCGATAATCAGCAGTGTCTATCAGGGTATGGATCCTATCCTCGGAACTGTAGGTTTAAGAAGAATATTGGTTCATAGACCATGGCATCGGCGATGTTCACCAGCTTCAGCAACCAAGAGGCTTGCTGTTTCATCAAAATGGTATGTTCCACAGTTGAAGTATCTATATGCAAAAGTGTTTCTACAATTCTACAAACAAATCAGATTATTTACACCAACGTGAAAATGAGGTCTGTTGAGGAGGTTTCCTTCTTGAAATCACCAAGATGTAAATGTAAAGATACGCTTAATTCTTCCATCCGACGGTGTGAGGTTGACATGAAGCTCAAAAATTTGGTGCAAAGAAACGGTGGCTTCAGCAACTTCAACTTAGGTCTAGAATTTCAACATATTATATCATATCATATCACAATATTGATCTTAAAACTAACACAATGGACAAAGAAGAAGTTTGCAATTATCCACCTACAAGAGTCCGGGAAAGAGAAGAGAGAAAAAAAGATAAATAACAAATTGTGAACCACCAAGAAAGAATACAAAAAAAACAAAGATCACACCATCTCCTCATGCCTCACTCTTCTGCTTGCCCCGCACACGCTTTCTGGGCGGCTCCATGGCGGACCAAGTCAGCACGGAAGCGGCAACAAGTCATCCTTGTTGGTTGCTTGCATGCTGGTTCTTCATCGCAGTGGCTAGATTTTTGGATAGGCTGGAAATATCCAGAGTTTTCGATGGTATGGGTCCCAGTTGAAACACCGCCAACCAAATGCCAAAAGCTAAAATGCTATAACCCTTACAAGATACACTCATGATACAAGTTTGACTGCTCAATATTAGAACGAGAAAAAACTAAAAGGAGGTGGCGCTAGTTAAGATGAAGATGGGCTACATCATATCCTTCAGTGCTGCCATGTCAGATGCCAATTTTGATGACTTTGGAACCACCTCGTTCTGCTAGCTTTCGAAGTCTTCAAAAGACTTTGAGATGCAGAAGCGCCAGGAAGGCGCTGCGTTTTTGGAGCAGGCAGGACGCTGATCATGGAAAACCACCATGGCTGGACAGCACGTCTCTTTAATGATCTGCCTTTAATCTATCATGAAAATTGATTTGTCTTGTCAAATAACAACAACAAGTCACTTCTGCTAGAAATCTACACAGATGTAACCAACTTTAATCCCCAATATGTTCCAACTCCCGACATCTTTAAAACTCTGAGGAAAAAACTGCTTCCCTGTGAGGCCTCTCAATTTCTGTACCGCCAAGAACTCCAAGATGCGAATCTTCACCTGTCATGGCATGCCAAGGATGCGAAGGATTGAATGGTATAAAGAAACTTACAAAAAAATAAGAGACATGGAAAATTCATGACCATTATAAAAATCATACTTGTGACTTATGGCTTTTGTGAAAACGTTGTTCATCCCCAAACTGGATGGACAGATTTGTCCCTAATTGCTCCCCGAAAGCCATTACACGTTCCATGGCAAACATTGACGAGTTCCCAAATCCCAAAACAAAAACTTTGGATGCCACTACATGATCTTGCAGCCTGCAGTATTTTATGGAGTGGTATTGTGTATTGTGTATCTCCGTTTGTCCCCGGTGTTCTGAGGCATGGCCAACATTAGCTGACGACCTCAGAGACTGTCAGCTGACACCTGTTTTTAAGTTGCCCTTTGGCTTTGGTGTCATGGCGACATCCGGATATCCCTATCATAAAAGGATGTTTAGTTATGAATTATAAATACGATATATACTTTGTACCCAATATGTAATAAAATAGCTAACAAGGATCATCCAAGTAGCACCTGCAACATCTGAATCACGGATCACATCTAATCACTTGACTGGCTCAATATGGACGCTGCAAGATCCTGATTCTTGGTTGGTTGGGATGACCTTACCACATAGACTCTAGACACTATTGAAGCAGCGTCATTCGCAGTTGGGTCTCGGATTAACGAGAGTCTTGGTAAATCATACAAAGTCATCGCACAACTTCAGGGAGTTGAATCTCTCTGGAATCAACTCATGGGTTATCCGATCATCCCAAGTTCAAGATGCAAAACACTTAGTGACATAGTGCATCACCTCCTAATCTTACAAACCTCTTAGGTCTTAGATGTTGAAAGGTGTAGCTTTGCCTTGAAATGTTCTCCATTGTAGGAGACTCCGGCAGAGTTACATGCATAAGGCATAACTCGTATGTGTGTAGTTAATGCGACGATGACGCACGCATCATCCCAGCAGCATAAAATGTCGCACCTTCTCGAGTCCCCGGTGATCTTCATCCAGAAGACGTCGAGCCTCCTGTAGGTCGAAAGATTCCTGTCAGTGGGTTGGCAAACCGTCACGGTTTGCCAAAGGAAGGTCGTCAACAACAAGGGATTTGGAAGCAAGAGCTTTATGGAAACTTAGGAACTTTCCTGGAAGTCTTGATGGAGACTGACGGAGACTTGCAGTCTTCCCTGGACTTTTGAACTTGAGTCCCTCATCTGAGTATGTGCCAAAATCCAGGGCTCAAAAGTGACACCATGAATGAAGGCCAACTGCTTCCAAGAAAAGACTGTCCATCAAACTACCGGGGATTATCTCTTTTGGCTTTGTGTCCAAACATCACAACATCCAAACATCCAAACATCTGGTATCTTAGGAAGGGGATTGTCCCAGTCCATGGTGACAACATCATCCGGATTCTCCAACAGCTGGTGCGACTGTATGCCTATAAAAATTGGAGTCCACCATACAAACATCATGCAGCAATGCACCTTCGTCTGGTTGTTCCAAGGCAAGCTCGCAAGGAGCTCCAAGTAACCTAGCAGAATGTATCGAGGATTTCTGTGGAAAGGTTCATACGAGGTGAAAAAGGTCGGAAATGAATCATAGTGTAGCTGTTGCTTCCTGTCAAAAGAGCAACTTTGGTCTTTGATGACTTTAGTGTCCGAATTGCTGTGATTTATTGAATCCTCAAAACGAAGTCAACAAAAATCCTCATTCATCCCTGTCTAATCCGTTGGCATCCTCTCAAGAGGAATCTAACGCCGGGGGAATAGACATGGGGAAGCTTCCCCCCTCGAGGTCCTGACTGTGTGTAGAAGTATACTCAGGATGATGTGCCTGCAGGCTTTTTAGCCGCCTAGGCAACCACACAACACAAAAAGGTTGGAGGAGTCAGTCCAATGAGAAACAATCAACTGCTCCAAGGCTACAAGAGAAGGGATGAGCTGGGTAGATACGTGTTCTTCATTTTCACCCGCAGTCTTGTGTCCCAAATGCACCGTTGCAATTGAGGTAATGGCTTCAACTCCTTTTTTGCGATGCGTTTGGCATCCTCCGGAAGATTCGCCTGGTGTCGGCGTTTCGACCAGCAAGAAAGAAACTGCAAACACGTCCAAAGGTCCGGAGGAAATACTGTAGTGCGAGTAGCTGGAAAAAAAGCAGTGTTCCCCATGTATCCCCATCTTGTATATAGTATGTATTTCCACTGCGTCGCTACAGGGTGGTTTCAAACCAGGAACAAGATTTGTTTTATTCCGACAAGAAGAACAGGAGCACTCTATCATGCACAAATTTCAAGACAAAAAAACTTGCACCCCTTCACGCGGAATTTCAGAAGTAGATCGGTTTTTAGCTTCCCTGTGATTGACTTTCAACGTGGGGATGATCCCAACCCGCGCCTTAGAGAGTTTCTCTCCAAGGTGTGCGAGTTCATCTTCCTCTTCCTCTTCAGAGCTGTGGCCTTGCCAAACATTCACAGCAGTTTATATTTGTTGTTTCTTCGGGCTGTGTCAAAAACGGCATCCAGCAGAAAAGAAAGCATTGTCGCCCTTGCCTCACCTACAAATCTTGGGTCTTGTTGGATACTGAATGCTTGATGAAATGGTAACCCATCATGGAAACCCAAGATGAGAAAAGGGATGGCTGTCAATCCAGGAGATGAACATCAGGACCAGATGGCCAACGGGAACCAGAAGTGAATTGATTGAAAAGATGCAACGGTTGTAACTGGAGGACAGTGAGGACAGCGGAAGAGGAGATCTTCCTGATGTCAGTGCATCTTCAGTCTGGAATGACAAGGTCACCTCGAGTTTGGTCAACTATGTTCTGCTCCAAATGTCCAAGGCCGAGAATTGAAGTGAGTCAAAAATGTCACTGCAGTGTAATATATTCTTTAAATTTCACTTCTATAGTAAAATCAGTATATACATTGCAGGAACGAGACCGAAGGAGCTTCTAGTTCCTACCCCGTGTTGTGGTGATTCAAAGCAGAAAACAGTGCAGGGAACCACCCATGAAGCACCTGTTTCACCTCTTGGAAGACGTTATCTTGTCATAGGATTGGGCCATTGGGCCATTGGTATCAACAGTCCTCCGAATTTTCCCATACTGCTCCCAACTTCAGATGCAATTTCTAACAAGTGAAGACAGATGCATCAAAAACGCAGGGAGTTTTTGCGGAATCCACCTATAGCTTTTAGACTGCTGGTGGGGGTAAGGCCATCCCAAGGTATGACCACAACACATCACGAGCGCCTTCATCCTCGAACTTGTCCTCATGAAGTGTTGTTTTTCTGTGATTTCGAAGGGATTGAGGTTGTAGGAAGTACCCACCTAGCTAGCCCCCTCAGGAAGTCACAAGACTTCCGTGTGGAAAAAGGGCATCTTCAAATACCAGAAGTTTCAGCTGGACAGCATAATAGCATACATATGCGGAAGCTGAGCCCTTTACCACTAAAGTATGATGACTATTCCAATGACTATACTTGTTTTCACATGCTACACCTGCTTCGATCGAACGTCATGTTGAGTCTGTCCTTCTTCTGCTGCAAGCGCTGCAGCTCTCTTTGGATCTGCGGGGTGCTGGAACTTGAGGAAACTCTATGCTAGAGTTTGGAATCAAAATCGCTGGAACCACAGAATGCCGTACCCTTTGTCAGTAAATCTCATTGTTTGGGGAAAGTGTTAGTAGTTCAGTTGTACAAACTAATATCTATCTTGATTTATTTTTGATATTTAACACTTAGTTCATTGAGGACAAGAAATCCAGCAACGTTAAAATTAATAACGTGGTCCATGATGGTCCATTCACATTGTTCCTGGTGAGGACCTCATGCCACTCTGACCACCACACCTCTTGGGCTTGCCGCTGCAATGCCATCTGGCGACGCCACGGGCATCCAAAACGTGCAGGTGTAAAATGCGGGTTGTAGCAACTTTGGTACGCCATATGGGGCATGGGCATGGGTTCACTCTTACAGCTTTAAACCCCCAGTTTTGCAGCATCCAGCGGAAGGATCTCCCAATGATATCATTTTAGTTTTTTGTAGGTTCTCCAGCCGCGCTATGGAAGCCAACGACACTAGTACTCCAAAAAGGGTCACCTCTATGAAGGGTTTCTTGAAGCATGTTCTGCAAACCGAAAAGCTGATCTTTGGATACACTCCTCGGAAAGAAACTCATCTTCCCTAGATCATTGTTAGTTCGCGCAAGGGTAGACATCCATAGCAAAACATGCCAACCGGAGATGCCAGAAAACAAAAGTTCGTAAGGATCCCGGTCGCCTAAAGGCCTTATGTAAAATGAAAATTCTAGTCTAGTGGACAATCCAGCTGTTTTTCCATTTTGGGGTTCTGGTTCCAAGTACCTGTGGTTACATACGGTGGTTTTTAGTATATCAGTGTATCACAGTCTCAGTGTATCACAGCTCTGAGCATCAAGACAGGCCGGAAAGACATGT
Source organism: Breviolum minutum Mf 1.05b.01 (assembly GCA_000507305.1). Classification (NCBI taxonomy): domain Eukaryota; class Dinophyceae; order Suessiales; family Symbiodiniaceae; genus Breviolum; species Breviolum minutum. The sequence goes on from DF240285.1 coordinate 93,352, forward strand.
CTCATTTCCTGATCACGCGACCTGGCATGGTTCCACATGTGTCTTGCGGAAACATCTTTGGGGCCTGGATTCACGTTTTTCGGTAGAACAACTTGCGAAAACAACCCCCCGAAAATCGTGTAGACAGCCTCTGGATGCTCTCGCTGATCTGGGTAGATACGCGCAATGCTTGAGATTCTCGTTGCAAGAAGTCCTGGCATATCACACATCAACAGGTGCAACACATCAACTCACGTGGCTTCTGAGGCAACCATCCCCACCGGTCCAGCACCAGCTCCAACCGTTGCTTCAAGCCAACCGTCTCCAAGATCTGCTGTCGTTCCTGACGACTTGATTTCCCAAGGGAATAGATTTTCAGCTTCAGGTCGTTCCCACCACCAGCTAGTTCACATCCATCAACACAAAATGAAAATCAAGCCCTTGATTGAATTCGAAACTTCATGTTCACCTGTGATGTCATGTCCCACTTTTCTAGTTCCTCTTCAAACATTCTCTTAGTTCGTCACTCAGGTGTTGGTTTCCCTGAACATCCAAGTCCCTTGTCCTCAACGGTGAGAGGCGCCAGTGTCGCACCCACAAACTGGGCAGCAGAATAGTGAAGACTTTGGATTGGTTTCTTACCCATAGGCTTAGGTTACCAGGGATGAATCTCACTGTATTATTTGAGTTGATTCTACTCCAAGCAAATGTTTTGGAGCAAACAGATGGAAAAATGCAACTTCGGAATACTCTGGATACCCATGGATGGGATCTGGCATCCTTTCAAACTTCATCTTACATGTCAGTAAGGTTCCTGATAGAATATCTGCGATGGACACTTATTTGATTTCTTTGTTCCCATACTTCCCTTGCAATCAACTATGTCAACTGCAGGTTCTGTAGGTGGTTCTTGCAAGCTTTTAATGATGAATTCATCAAAAGAAACGAACTGTGAAACAGCCACTCTTTGGTACCATGACCTTCTGAAGCTGCCGTGAGATATCAATAACAACACTGCAGCCCAAGAAACGCTGGTGAGCATCACTGCGGTATTGGGTAAGCCTAAGTGTCGTCCTCTCCTGGAATTTGAAGGATCACGGCTTGGACGTGGAGCTTGTACAATTTGCATCCAAAGCAGCAGAATGTTTGCCGAATGGACACCTTGAAAAAACATTTGGGTGACTATGTAAAATTTCCATTCTCATCATCTTGGGAGGGTTCATAAAACTTGATGGGATGGGTCGTTCCATGATCTAGCACAGCCAACTGGCTATAAGGTGCCCATCAACTTCCATCCCAAGTTTCCCATCGTTCCACGTCCTGAAAATGGCGTGCTCCTGTGGCGCGAAGCTTGGGACCATGGAACGCTGTGGATTGATGGTCAAATTCTAGAAGTCGATGTGTGGATGCTCAGGATTGAACTCCCACCTAAGGCCTCCCTGAACTGTTATTGAGACTTACTTGACATGTGCATCAAATCCACCCCTACCCATGGTGTCCGGAGAGTTCTTGGGAGCCAACTCTGCAATCTTCTCCTCACCCGGTGAGGAGATTGGCAGCTGGGAGCTTTGCTCGTTGGATCAATTTGGAAACGTTTGTGGCACCAGGAGCTGTTTCCCCACTGTGCCCCGATGATAACCTTTTCCACTTTGGAAGTACATGTCCGGTATCATTTCTGCGAGGATGTCAACTCTTATCAAAATGACAGCATGTCAATGTTCAGGGCTCTTAGTGCAACTGGCCTGAACGCTTTGCACCAAAGCGCGAACAGTGAGATCCTTTTCATCATCTGTGTCCTGTCAAGGATGCGAAGATTCATTATATGCTAAAAGGTACCGACATCAAAATAGACCCAGTTTGCAATTCAAAGATATAATCTTGAGGCTTGGCACATCTCTCCAAGCTACACATCACGCCGGATCTAGAAAAAGGCAATGGCAATACCGCTATAAAATTCCGCAACCTTGATTGTGGTCATCTATCAGACACCAAAACCAGGACTGGTACAAAACAATATCAGAGTACAAACCTAGGACCTGGAAACTTGTGGCAAACATACAGAATCAAAAGACTACCAAATCTTCCACTTTTGGAAGTTTTCGTGATGATTACATTACATGTTGAATCGTTTTTCCATCAACTACTCAAAAATACTATGCCCTCACTCCCTGACCATCCAAAAAAAAGCTGAGGCTGCATTGGAAATTCCCTTTTTCCAGCTTCAGAGCTCAGGATGGACCTTAGATGTGGGCGTCATTCACTTGCCATGCACAGTACATCTTTTCGCGTAACCAGCCATGGAGGATGCTAAAAACTCTACGAAAAAATGATATTGCCACATCTCACTTTTGGTTTTCTTTTTTTTTCGTGCACCTTTGTTTCACCCCATGAAGCTGTGGGGATTCCCCTCTCCCATCCTTAAACACCTCTCCCATCCTTAAACAACAACACAAGGATTGGCCGCCCTTTTTTTCTCTGGCCCCCTCCGGTGAAGACGGCACCAACACCTGAGATGTTGGTAGATGAAAGAATCGAGAGACTCATCAAGGAACATACATGACGATGGCTCAAAAATCAAGATGCCAAACGTTGAATCATAAGCTTGACATAAATTGAACATGTTCTTAGCAGTAGGTCCATCTTGGAGGTTCAATGTTGAGCCATGCACACATGAAGGGGAGGAGCCTGGGTCAAAGTAAAGGAATGCCATGAGGGTTAGAACACCGAGATCCTGTTTCATGGTGCACGTAACAAGTTGTCAGAACTGCCAACTTCAGTTTGCTTCAGTTTCATCATCAGGACTTGGAAGACCATTGTCAACCATCAACGGATCCATTTCCCATTGGTTGTCTCGATGAATCAACCCACGAGCCTCGTTTCGTGGCTGAGGTGTTGTCCAACTCATCCTTCAAGCCGGACAAAGTCCTTCAACTTTGAGTCCTTCCACGGACTCATGTGCAGGTCACTGACTTTTGTCTGGGGATATGGTGTAACGAAAAGTTGTGGGCTAACACCCATCCAGCTGTTGGTGTTCCTCATTCAAATTCACTTTTGTTCCTCATTCAAATTCATCATTTTCAAGGGAGTTCGAAGGGTCCCCAATTTTGAAGCATCCTAACATGTTCGACTGAGTTCGAGGAGTATGACTCGTATGACAGTTTGCTGACTGGTGACATTGGATGGCTCCCTTTCGCATAGCTCCTGGTCGCTGGTGGGGTACAAACTGACCTTGCCATCAGGATCATCTGGGCATTGTGGCACATGCTTCTCGACTTTGCCGTGGCGTGGCATAGGCTTCCCAGATTTGCCAGGAAGATCCTTACCTGCAGAGGATAGAGGTTCAACTGGTATGAGTAGCAAATCAGATATGGTCTGTTCCGAAGATGACAGTGCACCGCAAAACAGATGTTTTCTTCTGAAATTCACCGCCAAAAATAGATGATTTAATGGGTTCCATCATGTCATGAAACTGTTCATGTGGCTATCTCATGTTCAACCAAGAATGTGTTCATCCAAGGCCTATGGGATCATGATGTGGAGCAGTAAAGGGCACTTACCATGTCACGTCATATGATGACGACCGGAGGATATGGGCTATGCTCCCAGTGTCCAATTGGATAAAAGTTGAAGCCATTCGAATCGCACACCTGAGATGCATTTTTTGTATCTATTCTGTTTAGGTCAACTGAGCATACTTCACCAACCTTGAAAATATTCAAACTGCCGGAGAGTTCCCTTGGGTGACGTCATGTCACTTAAATTTTCTTTGGAGTCTGCCCTACATGAAAAACCAAACACTCTTCTGCAAAGACCTATGTGGTAGACCAGCAACCACAACTGCGCCTTTGTAGCACATCCTTACGCAGGTTCTTCTGCAGGTGTCGCTACTTGGTTGACCCTCAATGCCATCGAAGTCTCTTTCGATACCTCAGATTCAAAAGCTGCAAATCCACGGAACTGCCATTGAGCACGCCTACATCAGGCCTGTTGACAACGGGCTGGAAAACCGTCAACACACAACCAGGTGACATCTGATGACCGGAACACTAACGGGAATCTATATAAATTGATTTTGTAGGCGAAGGCATTCACGGCGCAAACGCCTTCCGATTTGGTCATAGTCATACTCATCGCCATCATTATCTGTGTGTGATTTTAATCATCATCGTGTTTACCATTGTTCTCAAGCTGATTCTCATGATCGCTATATCAAAATTATCATTGTCATCATGTGCATCTCAATATCGTTTCTATTTCTAATCAGCAACCCACAAGACTCTGTGTTCCACATTTACCACTATCTCAAACCCTTCACCATCAGATTTATTTGCAAGATAAGATACAGCATTTGTGACACTCGTCCACAGTGCTTTTTTCACAGCATCGCTGTTCCTCTCGTAGCCACAACGAAACCAACATCATGCGGAAGGGAGAAAAAACACCAAGATGTTCGAGGAGGCTCTGTGACGTGATCGGAGAGAACTTATGAAACACAACTTTTCGTTGCTCGTTTGGAATTGAAACTTGATAGCAACTTGACCAACTGGACTTCATGTTGCTTTAGCATGTGGTCAAAAAGAACCACGTCCACACTTGCAGTTGGATCATGATGACCGCAGGAAGTGATCCATGCAATAAGTGCTCATGCTTGAGAACGGATAATCTTATTGTTTGGTCGGATAACCTACGTGATGTACCTCAAAGAGTGGCATTCAATAATATGAATCAAACCAGCATTTCAGGGATACTGTTTCTACTTTTCTACATGTACCTGCCTATTTTTCGTTTCTTTTTTGTTTTTTGTCATCTATTGTGTGATTCATCATGTTCGCTTGTCTGGTGGGTCCTGACAAAAGGGCCACAGTCGTATGTGCATGTTCGTATTGACACAAGCATCCTTGCGACTTACACATGTGACTGTGTGTATGCATATAATGCTGACTTAGACCATACCATGGCACTTCCTCTCATTCCAACTGCCAAGGGTCTCCAGGCGCCAATACATGACCACAAACCTGCTCAGACCGAATGTCACGATGTGATCAAATCAGATAGCCGGTACCCTTCTCAAAATGATTATCTAGGTAGCCATGATGGAGTATATGTATCAGTAGATTGTCACAATGATACCTTTCCTTCCAAGAGTCATCCCAGTGGAAAACGACCCTATTGTAAACAAGATCTTCGTTTTGGGGTACTCACTGTTGATTGGAAGATGATTGTTTCAGGACCTTAGACTCACCACCTGGAAGGAAAATGATCGACCAAACCCCCATTCTTGGGTTCCATGGCATCCTCTCCAGATGTGCTCAGTACTTGTCATGTTAACTTCTTTCTAGTTTCAATCGCAAAGTTGAAACCTGTTGTGAGTATCAGGCGTGCAGAAGCGTCATAAAAACAAGGGAAAGGAGACAAATCAATAAACATTGCGCTTCTAACTGCGTCAATGTCATACGATTTGGCTAGTGTTGTGAAGTCTTTCCCAGTCTTCTTGAAACATCCCACCAGGATGTCCCATTAATTCCAACCGCCTTGTTCTGTTTGAAAGGGTTGCCGTGAGGATCCAAGGGTCCCAGATCCTGGTTCGAAAGGATAGCAAAGTCTTTCTAGGACTTTGAACAATGCTGCATGGGAACATGTCAGAGTGTCAAAGTAACTACCTCAAAATGCTGTATGCGTTTTGTGGATTCGGTTCGCTTTAAGGTCGCTGAATAAACAATCATCAAGTGAGTCAAGTGTTACAATACTTAATGCCCTTGGAAGATGAGTTGCGAATGCCTCTAAAATGGATGTTTCACTGAAGCTGTCCTCAGCCGCATTGGATCCTGAGCCAATTGGGGGGCTTGGGATCAAGCCCCTTTAGCAACCAATGAATCCTCCCTTTTGGATGCGTATGACAGCGTCAAGAACATTGAAATCAGGAGTGAAAGACAAGTTTCATTTGTGCTTGTTTTGAAAGACTCTTCTCAACTGGCACCGCCTTTTTTTGAAGTTTATACCCGTTTTCACAAGTAGAGAAGTTTCCGAAACAATGCTGACTGAAGTTCTGAGTTCCAAAATGGGTATTGCGACCCAAATTCGGGCAACCGGACAGGTTCAATTTTTGCTGGCATCGCGAAAATTTCCGTACAAAAAGGGGAGTATTTCCCAACATACAAATCATCCAGCTTCACGAAAATACAAAAACAAATATATGAAAAAAAACATGGAGAAATCACATCTGGTGAAATCTCAAAAAAAAACACCTGTACACATGTTAAACCACATTCACCAACCAAAACAGGAAGGACATCACCGTCACCAAGTCACCGATCTCTGCTTTGGAGCTCGGTTCCAGGAAGGAGATCCACAAATTGTGTCCTGAATCACAAGGCTTTCAAGATATCGACCCAAAATAAAGGGCCAAAAATCCATTGCTTTCCTACAAAAATTGGTTTTCTAGAGGATTTAAAATGAGAGCAAATGAGATTCTGTAATTTTGAGCGGCCACATTTGGTCATGAACCTTAACAAAAAGAACGAAGTGACCGCGAGGCAGTTTTAAGTTTCACTTTGACAAGGGCTCATTATGGGAAACATCTCGGCTTCTACACGAAGTCTGTCGAGAGGGAAAAAGGGGATTTGAATAGGTTCAGAACTAATCATGACATTGGCGTTGACATGCAAGTTCAAATTCACCTCAAAATGCGTTTCTTTCTCTGAAAGTCTTGCTGCATAGCCATGAAAGAAAGAAATGGTTAAGCGTAATGATTACTTGGGATAAAAATGTTTCTTGGGAGACACAGTTCATTGTAAGTCATCCACATAAAGCGGGGTTATGTGTGGGTGCGTGTGTGTGTTGAACAAGAGAAGACATCTTGTCATCAAACAAAGTTGATTTCAGCAGAATCATGGAATGATCCGACCTGACATCTTGGCTCTGCTGAAGGCCGCAAAGTTTGTCAAGGCCGACATCCTGATGCTGCTTGGAATGATGTTCAAACGGTTTGTTTTCTTCCACACTAAGAGTTTTCCCGAAACAAAGAAATGCAGAGCAAAACGGACCAACCTGAAAGACCATTTCTGGTCATTTTGAGACTGAAAGCATCAGATGGGATTGTGGACCATGAGTCAAACGACCAAAACAGACTAAAGTCTGTAAAAGCTTCTTTGCAGCCCGCCCTTCAAAAACTTGGGGAAGATTTTTTTTTAAGCAATAAACCTCACACCCACTCGACACCTGGTAGGTACCGAAGGACCGCTGGCCAGGTCCGACTCGCCAAAGGCAAAGTTTGCCTGGCTGTCTGGTGTTTGGTACAGAAATCATGCCATGGGACCACTTGGTGTGGACAAAAACACTCCCATTTCAAGATACTTGATACTGTATCTACAGAAAACTGATATTGTACATACATATATCAGATTATCAGATATATAGCTTGTACATGTGTACTGTATATATATATACATATATGTGTTAGAAAGACCTCTGGGATCCCAAGATTCCCAAACACTCGATCCCCATTCCTCTACACTTCCCATACCGCTCCCACAACCAATCCTGGTGATAAGGGGAAGCATGTACCAAGCCTAGGGCCTATGGCAATTGGCTTATCACCCTTTCAGGTCACTGAAGCACTCGTAGACTTGTCTCTATCTAAATATATATGTATATACATATCATACACATGCCAATGTCTATGTGTTATATGTACGTATAATATTACCTTATCAACCCCCATTTTACTTGGTAGGATTCACCATCATTGGCTATGAATCCCCTGTTGGTGGGTCTTGGATACACCATCGAGGCCCACTGATCTTACAGCCACTTTGCAACAAGGCACAGCTTTGGAGTGAGACCCTGTGGGAGACCACAAGTATTGAAGGGGCGAGCTCATTAAGATCCAGATTCAGCGCATGTTTGCTGGAGATGTGGCCGTTCTCAGCTTGAAAATGCTGGAAAGTCCATGCAAACCAACGCAAAGTGTTGACTTCTTGTGAATCATACCAAGGAGATCAACAATCATTCTGCGGGATCCTGTTAGTCTTTTTAAGACTGCCATGTGCAATTACTTACTGCCAAAACCGAATTGCGTTGATGAAGGCTCAAATACCAAATGTTGCTGGTCCTTTTGTTTCCCACGGAGTGCCAGTTCCATTTTTGTCTGCGGTGTTCAATGAGAATCCTTCTAATCGTGCATTGATTGGACCTGAGGTTGAAAGGTCTCAGCTGCAATAGACAAAAGCAAAACGATTGGAAGGGGAAGCACTACCTGCTCTTCACCCTTTTGACTACGTCCACCTACTATCCCTTCTGAATGTTTTTGGATTGCTTGTTTATTTCCCAAACTTGACTGGGGTGATTCTGTCCACACAACATCATTCCCCAAGTTGCTGGTCCCAACGATACTGGCACAGCAATGACTTGTGCGTGTGTGTCACCAACAAATTGAAGCAAACATCTTTTTACGACTTTGGAGTGCCATGTCAGGATCTTTGCCTGACAATGGGGTCAATGCCCACGCTTTTCATGGGTCATGGGATGTTGACTAGGTGCCATTAAGGGATGCATTTGGTGGATGTCTAAACAAGAAGGACAGTCAACCAAACGATCCAGAGCAAACTCCATAAACACAAGGCATCCAAACGAAACAGATCTGTCAATCCAATGCATCAATCAGGCGTCTCCAGATGCGTTGTGGGTAGGGTAATTCACTATGCTTCACCTGTGGCAGCTTTGGCCACCTCCTTTTCTGGATCCAGCTTGTCATAACCTAAGACACACGTGTGATGAGCAACTTTCTACATCCAACAAATAGCCTATTTGATATCCAACGGACAGGTCCTGCAATCTGTGCAAGGCCAATTGCGAAAGGTATCAACTTGGGACCTGTTCCTTTGCCCTACAATTTTGCCTGAAATTGCTCCAGGATTCTGCCAAGAGTCTCTCCCAAACGCTGTACCTTTCCGGTCAACAAGGCATCACTCATTTCAGCTTCCAGGTAGCGCTATGTTATAAGAAATATCAACATTCATTGGACTACACGGGTTTATAGAAAACCCGTCCAACTGATGCAGCATTCAAAAAAAACGCAGTTGCTTCAAGATGCAGTAAGTGGAAAGCTCACGAAGGTTTGGATGGATGCATGGATGGATCGAGGGATGGATGGATGCATGCAAACGTCCACAAAGCCAAAACAAGAATAATAGGAATCCATCTGAGATTCAGACCGCTCGCTGTAGCCATTCCTGAGCATGGCTAAGATCTGCACCACAAGAAGGGTGAGGCGGTGAGGCCATATTCCATTTCACATCATATCGGATGTCTCAGAATCACGTCCCAAGATCTGGTCATGATGTGATGTAACTCTTGTCAAACTCTAATAGTTGACTTCGTTTTGAAGCTCGTTACTTTGTTGTTCATCCCCTGTACTTCTGCGTCTTCTGCAGAAGTGAATGCATATTCACCACTGCTTTCTTGAAAATATGCGTTGATGACGCTCGCGAGGCGCAGAAATCTGAGGCAATTGAAATTGCAAGATGTATTGAACATGCAATTGCTAAATTCTGCTTACTGCATATTCAATACGTAAACTCTGTCCACTCAACACGTGCTGTTGTGAGATCAGGTTCAACCTTTTTGTCAGATTTCCCATCATAGGTGTATAAAGACAAACGCACCGAATCCAGTCAAGCAACACGAGTGGACATTGAGGACGAACAAATCCCTCCTGTTCAGGCTTTGGGGTTTCGGCAAAGCTTGGATCGCATACGAGAAATATACAAGTTCAACAACATCCTTCTCGAGGAAGAACAACCAACTCGACAAACAATACAACCAGAACTCCAAATGAATCATGCAAGCAGACTGTTGGAGACAAATAATTGTCTTTCTAAATGTCAAAATCAGCAAGGGTCGCATTATGACTCCCAAAATCCACTTCCATAAAGTATTGTGGGAAACAGGCATTGACCACTTTGCCAGCAACTCGGTCACTCGGTCCCAGCCTGTGTCCGACCCATGACACAATGATCAATGCAAGCGTTGTAGCCTGAAATCAACAGAAAACTTGTGTGAATTTGAATGCAACTTTTGCGAGTCAAACTAAAATCATCTCCCAGAACTTCAAATCCCAAGAGATACATAGCAAAGTTGGCGGACCTTCTGAAGCTTAGCAATTCTGTCAAAGCTGATGGAAACAGGAAGTGGAGATCGAATCTACTTATCCCTACAAGACACTAGTCAGCTGTACGCGCCAAATACTGAGACTTACTTCTGCAGCATGTGATGAATCAAAAACAGAATATAATATAGGCCTACAGATTATGTGGCTGTATTGGAGCAGATGTCTAGATTGACACAAACTAACGACACAGCACAATTGCGCATCATAGTTGCATCCGAAAGACACACTTTCCTTTCCTCTTCCGGCAGAGGTTTCTGAGCAAATGGACGAGGTAAAAGATACCTCGAACTCGAACAGAGCTTTCAGGGAGCCGGAGAAAGATCATCGGATTTCTGCTTTTGATCATCTTCTATTCATCTTTTTTCTGCTTTGCTTTCTCTGCGAAGATCTGAGAAAGTGCTTTCTTATGCTGGGGAAAAAACACAAATTGGGATCTTGCTCATCCTGCCATTTACAATACATATTTGGGATGCCATGAACTCGTAGCAATAATATGACGCCAAGCGACTCTGTCCGGCAGCTGTCCATGCATCCTTCCACCTCAAGTGCTCATGTTGCACGTCAGAAGTTGCCGTAAAACAGTTCAAGTGACAACAAAAGGAATGTAGTTTTCAAAGCACCAGTTTCCAATGGCGATGTTGGTTTGGATGTATCCTCAAAAACAACCATCTGTTTTCAAATCGAAAATCCGTGCAGGGAAGTGATTCATGTGAAAGACCCAGAAGGCCATGTTGAAAGATATCGTCAAGAGCATGTCTCCTGTCGTTGACAAACAGTTGTGAAGATCACTTACTTCGTATCCACTCATTTTCTGACGCGACTTATCTCAACATTCAAATCCTTCACTACCTCTGAATCCAAATCGAATCCTAAGAAGCCTCTGGTATCCTGAACACACTGGTTGGTTGAGTTGAATCCCTGAAAACAATCTGCGTCTTCTTAGAAGACATCAGCCGTCACAGACAAAAGGATCACCAATATCAATCCTCAAAACCACACTTGAGCTATTAATATGCTCAATGTTACTACACTACAAACCTGGATGAACATAGGAATCCTATGTAATGGTCTACAATCATCTATGCTATCTGTTAAGTATGAGATTGCCAAAATTCAAGAATCTACAGTATAGATCCCCCATGTATAAAAAACAATCACAAAACAATCATTCAACAAACCAAAACGTTTAAACCTTCACTGCATGGAAGGGTACTTCAGGCGCTTCGCAGGCTCGACCCTCGTTGGGTTTCAGTTCCTTCGTTCGCATCGACTTGGAAGTTGATGGTCACATCCAAATACCCATCAAACAAAGGGATGGGATTTACATGGATTTTTACCATAAAAATCCACCATTTTCAGGTAGACATGGGTTGCTACTATGTGCTTGAAAGATAGGGGCCTTACATGCTGCTTACACAGGTAAGAATCTGGATTATATGATCTTATCTGTACACAACTTGTTATCGAGCTAGCAATCATTGGCCAGTGACCAAGATGTTTGAAGAAGACAATTCATAGCCCCGATGTTTTCTCAGCCTCTGTACCTCCAAATCCCTGCTTCAGAAGCAGTCAGAGTTCGAACCATGCATACGGACTGAGAATTTTGTACTGTGCCCCCATCCTAGAAGGTATCGAAAGTGGTTCAAATTCCACATGAAAATCCATATGAAATCACCCCAGAATGATCCTCTCTCTGATGGCAAATATGAATATGCGACACTGAAAGGTTGGGGCAAAGAGTATTGGAAAGGATCCAAATCGATAGAAATCGCCCAGATTCTTGTAGATTGAAATGTAGAGTTTCAATTAAACTACTACTATATCCTTCATCCCTTCCGCCCATTTCAGGACAATGTCATTGTGGAAACGCAGCGATTCACATCGAAAATTCCTGCAACCAAGCTGGACAAACTCTGAAATCACAAGGGATATTTTAGAGAAAAAAAAGGTTCATACTTTGGGATTCCTACCTGACTTCACTCATGGGTGGGCCAAGATGTAAATGTCCCTCAATGTCGACCAAGCTTCCATTCGGCAGGTCTTGGGAAATTCGTCCAAAGCAAATTCCTGGCTGGTTTTGTGATGGTGCTTCGGTGATCAATCGGGGGGCCCTCCTTTTTTGGGGGGGAATAATTGAACTCCACCTCGCACAGAGCTTTGATGAAGTTGCTTTGGGCCCCAATCACTTCCGAAGTAGTTATAAGTTCACCAAGTATATCAAAGGAAATTGCGCAAATCATTCGCTCGCCGAAGATAATTGAAGATGAGCCAAGGCTGTGTCCGCGCTGCACCTCAGCTTCTTCCTTCTCCTTCAACGCAGAGTCTGAAGGATTCTCTTGAGCCACATCCTTGTCCGAGGTGTCTTCTGAAAAGCCTGCCAAAACGAAGAGCATGCAAACCGATATAAGTATCACAGAACTCCATTTCGTCAACGCCTTGCCTACAAATAGGAAGGAGGAGCCTCCCGCTCGCCTGCCATGTTATGTGGCAGGATGCCAATCCCAAAACGTTGCAAGGCTCTACTGGTCCATCAGTCCACTATATTGCCAACCTCCGCGGCCAAACATCAAGGTGTAGTGAGTCGACCCGGGGCCAAGCGCGAACCTGGCGATGGAAAGTTGGGGTACAAAAAAGGCTCGAAGTTGGAGCATGGCATGATGACCTGATGACCATGAATGGGACCATCAGATAATCTGTGGGATAAGTTTTGGTTGGAGTCATTTTGGGTGATCAACTCTTGTCAAGTGCTGCTTGAAGTTTGAATGGCTGAATCGTCACTTCACTGCATGGCTCAAACAAAAAAAACATGGAGCGCATCACTCGACTTCCACGTGATTTTTGTGAAGGTATGGTGAGTCCGTGGTTCAAATCAAGTATATTTGAAATTCCTGTCGCCATCACGAGTCCAGAACTCCTTTGCGCCATACATCATGCTCTCTGCCACTCAATCCATCTGCCTGACTGCCGCAGAAACCAGCCAATGCATCTTCACCTCATAGTTTTCAGGGCTGTTTCCGCATTCCAATGATGGTAGGACCTAGAAATTATGGACTTTCCCTTCAACTAAGATTACTGTAGTTAAAAATTCACGTCCCAATCTTTCAGAGATGGTCTCAACTCCAACTGCTTCTGCACGCATTAGACCAAACACAGGCTTGTTCAGATTTCACGATGTACAATCATCTTAGCAAGAACGAAGTTAGAAGATGGAAAGGTATACTGTATTAAGACTTGACCCAAAATCAAGGCACCATATCTCCCCCACAGCCGCAGTATATATTCTCCAGTTTGGCAGATGCTAAGACTCCAGACTCAAAACACCATGTCTCCCCAGCACCATCGCGGTTGCATGGAGGTTGTACACAAGGTAGTGATGGTGAATTCGAAATCAGGTTCCGTTGTAATGGTACTAAGTAAGAACAATGAGACAAATGTGTTTCATGTGCAGATGCTGCTGCCAAGATTTCTTGAAACTGCAGTGTTCAAAAGTTACATGATTACCTGAAATCATCTGGTGACTATATATCATAATATATATTATTATTATGTATATATAATATATAAACTGATACTTACAGTATACTCCCATCGTTGAAGGGCTTCGCAACTTGGAATGATTTGAATCACCCTTTATATAAACAGCTTGGTTGTTTTTTGGATATGGCACGCACTGCTCTTTGTTGCCGACTGCTCAGATCGCATCTGATTGACCCATGACTTGCCATGACTTGCACCATTCCCGTCGCAATGTTTGAAGGTCCAAGGATTCCCATCAATACGAAAACAATGTCAACACCAGCTATGAAAAGTAGCTCCAATTCTTGACGGAAACCAAAGGCAATCGAACCTGCCCCACACAAATCTAGCATTAACGCACCATCATTTCAGAAAAACAGCAAACATATTCATCGAGTCATATACTGGCACACAAGAGACCCAGCTCCACGTGATGTGACCATCTGAAACCTGCCCAGTTTTCTCTGGTCCCAGTATGAACTTTGGCCCCGACCCGTTGACGCCACTTGAGAAAGTTGGCCAAATTCCTGCTTGACCATCAAGACTAACACCCTTCAGCTGTCAATGTTAAACTGAATATCCTTGATTTTTTGTTCTTCTTTCGGTCATCCCTCTCCTTCTTATTTTCTCCTTCTTCTTCAAAATGCACAGTTTTGAACCACCCTCTAGTCACTATGTATATATATATATATATTATATGATATACATGAAATCTGAGGGACACCAGACCTGGCTCACAAGGGTTCCATGCAAAATGTCCCACCTCTGAAATCGCTGCGTCTCTGGATGCTCGGTACCAAAGGCGTTTGCATAACCAGAGGCTGCTCTCCGAAGCAACACCTACAGAAAATGAAAGCAGTAAAAAGGGGGTCAGTAATTCCATAGTCTAAGAATACACTTTCATCATTCCATTCATATTCATTCCATTCCTATCTTTTCCATGACTTTTCCATGACATTCCCAGTCATTCTCCATGCCATGCCATGCCTCAGCTTCTTTCAATGCCTTGGCTGCCTTAGACTTCCCTGTGGTGCTTTGCTTCAAGAGCACCGCCAAGTTCCGCGCCTCGAAGGGTCCAGGTGGTGAAGTAGTGGTGAAATGGTACCGAAAAAATCAACTATATATATTACGTGGAGATGATGTATGACATTATATTAATATGATATTGATGATATTGATTAATTATTCGGAATTATTAAAAACATTTAAAAACCAGAGATAAAATGCTACTTGGAACCACAAGTTTCGCAGCTTTTTTTAATGGGTTGATCATGCAAGGAACCCGGCCCTTCCTCTGGAAAAGAAGGGCTTCAACAGGTTTTGTTTAGTGGCAACAGTTGTCAATTTATATACAGTAATTCGTATTAAGCCATACTAAGCCATTGTTTTGCGGGGAGTCGTTCTGCGGTTGGTTGACGGATCATGAAACAATAGGGTCAGAGTTATTCGCCCACCGCGTTTAAACGGCTGTTCCGAGGAACTCTCAAAGGCCTTCGATGAAATGGACATGCATCTTTAGAAATAGTTGCTGAGAAGATTTCACAAGACAAAAGGCAGAATGACCGGGCCAAAACATGCATAGTTTACAGAGCCACCACCCATGGCATACAGTTTTTTGGAGCCGTTCTGTAGTGGAATCCCAAGTTTGTGGAACTTCTGGACACCTGGGAACCCCTAGACACCCTCCAATCTTGTGTCTCTCAACCCCCCTCAAGCACTCCAGCCTTGGTTGAAGCTACAACAAGGCGCTTTTTTGTTGTTTTAAACTGATCGCTTTCCAGGCCACCCTGCACAGTTCAATGTTTGCGGATGGTCTTTGCCCAAGGAGTGTTCATAGTCTTTCAAGGCACGTCGCAGTAGCCCAATAGCCTGTGTCGGAGCTAAGTCATGCACACATCATCAGGAATTCTGACATGTTCTTGAGAGCAGCAAGATACATGTCATACATCCCCACCAGTCTATGGTTTTTAAGATTTCATTCCATATTCAAGACTTCAACGTCCTTCTATACCTTGTCAGATACCATTCATCTACTTCTTTTTTTACCTTCAAAGGCAAAAGCTTCAGGGGCCTCTTTGGAACGCCCTTGAACGTGAAGGATTTGAGCAAGCCTTGAAGGTGCCATGATTCCACGGGTTATTCTGTGGCAGTTTTCGGCTTCAGGTGTGGGACGAAATTGCTGGCGGCTAGATCCATTTTGGGTGTGCAAGAATCATGAGCCACACCCACATGAGCAAGGTAAAAGACAAAGCGAAGCATCGGTTTTACAGCGGTTTTATAGGAAAACGGATTGTAATTTTGGGAAGAGGGGAAACAGTCCTCATCTCACTATCAACTGGCTTTAAGAGTCCACTTCCAACTTTTAAAAGCTCATTGATGTCATCAACACCTATTGCAAAGCCACCTGGCTTTGGCGCCAGCCGGCCGCACATCTCTCACCTTCCATGACGCAACGCAAAGTGAACATGTAGAAGTAGGTAAGAGCCACTCATCAAAGGTAGAATTCGAAGCTGCCAGGATACAAAGTTCCACTTGCCTGCCTTGTTATCATAACAGTCACACGTCAGGTCTTCTTCCCCCGCACATGGTCTAACCAAGAGCCGCCTCTGGGGGAAAGGCCACTTCCAACACGCTCAGGGCCTTAAATCTTGGTGTTGCTATACGAGGCTTTTGCGGTTGTCGGATAAACTCACGAGAGCCAAACGAAAGCCCCATCCGTCTACTCCGAAAAGGGAAAAAGAATCACATTTTCCCAGCTGATAGTTTCAACCCAGCTAAAATATAATCAATTTGGATCATCTATTCCAAGAAGGGCTGAGAAAAAAAGGAAATCATTTGAAACCACGTCATCCCAAAAACACGGATGTCCCCACATCATCTCCCCATTTCCAGGTTCCCAACCCCGCGGACCAACGCCTGATTCAAGGGCGTTCCAAAGCTGCATGATTTCCCAAATAAAAATCACCTAAGACTGGAGATATCAGTTGGTCATTTCGGATAAGATTCCCCCAACAGTTGCTTGACGACACAGGAAAAAGGCCTCCGCTTCTGCCACACGACCAAGACCCTGATATGCTGCCGCCAAGTTCTCTGCATGGATGGCTTTATCCAAGCCTCAGCTGGGATAACTGAAAATCTGCACGAAAGGCCAGGTGGTGATCAAAAAATGGTGACTCTTAAGTTTCTGGAATGTTGTATCAAGTTGTACAGTATCTGTCTATAATATGTATTGTATTTGCTCCAAAACAACGAGGCAAGTTCATGGGAAACCGAAGGAGCTTGCAGGGTTCGTGAAGAATTTTTTGGGGTGTTCCGTGAAATCATGTGTATTTCAAATCATTTTCGGTGGTGTGCCATCCATGATTGATGACAAAATGAAAGGAAATTGCTTGTCGAGGTCATGATCTAGAATGATAGATGGTGGTGGAAAGATGAAACATCTTTTCCGGAGCTGGATAAGCTTCCCTCTCATTTCCAGCCCAAAAGACTAACAACAGCTCAGCAAAGCTGAACCTTGTGACATCTCCTCACCAAGCTTTAGGCACTAGGTCACTAGGTACCATTGTGTTGCCTTGCTGGACTACCCAGTCAACCCATCAATGCACCACTTTGACGCATCACCACTGCTCAAGAGCACCTTTTTTAAGCCTCAGGGGGACGAGGCAAATAGCTGCTGTGCCAATCCTTTCCAGGCGCTTGTGACAGTGAAGGAGGCAGCCTGGAGATAGCGTGGTTGTTGGGGAAAAATGATGTGCTGATGATATGGGAAGTATAAAGGTCTGAGACATCCCTCAGAAAGGGGGAATGTATACCACCCGAATTGAAGATGGATCTGGACTGGCCTGATGAGTCTTGAATGGAGTAGCAACAACCCTATGGATTCTGCATATAAACTCTGAAAGAACACATCCAAATTCTGGTGACAGTTCCCCATTTAGTGACTTGTTTGAGCTTATTGATGGCATATGTACACATCAAACCCAAAACAGCGACTCCAGGTAGAAAGAGACACAGCACTTTGCATGGTTTATGGCTATCACAGCTATCATTATTTTCGCTCAGAAATCCCCACTCCAACTGCACTGGCCTCTGAACCCAAGAGTCTAATCTTGAGCATACAGCTTCGAAAGCCTCCTGGCAGTTGTGCCCCCATCTGAGTGAATAGACTTCAAAAAAATCAGCATTTCAAGGAAACTCTACCATAAGAATTCCTCGTGAAGAAACAGAAAAACAACATGTCCATCAACTCCACGCTGTCGCGCAGCCTTCGAGTTCATCGATTCTGACAATGGAAAGTCCACCATTTTTGATAACGTTTTTCCTGTTGAAATCAGGTGAATTTCCTGCTAGATTGTTGAAAGGCAACTAGTAGCAACAAGGAAACAACCCCGGCAAGCAATTTACATTGGTAATATAAGCACCTAGTGTTGATGGACAAAATTTGGCCAACCAGTCCATATGTCAAATATCCATAGATATCCCACTATTTGCAGTGTTTTTTCTGAATCAACCCGTATCACTCATCCCATCCCCACAACCCACTGCAGTCTCCTGGGGCACCACTACTTGAGTGACCTCGGGCAATGCTGCACATCTGCAAGCTCGAAACAGCACCTGTGTTGGGAGGTTTAGAAGCAACAGCCACCCGAAACAGCATTTCAAACAGGCCAAAGACAACGCAAGAGGCATTGCATTCTCAAAGAATCCAAGATGAGAACAAAAAGAAAGCAATACCCAAACTGAATTCCCAAAGATTGCTCAATCATGCTCAATCTTAGATGCTCCGCTCTTGTTCACTAGTTGCATGTTGCAAGTCCCACTTTGTCGTTGCACCACCATCGCAGTTATCAACCACTTAGACCCACCTTTGAAGCCAACTGCACCTCTTCACCTGATCTTCTGTCATGCTACCATCTCTCAGAGTCAAAGGTGACACGTGAGGTTTCACTCTTCATGTGAGCATATAAACAGAAGAAAAATAAAATGGAGATTCACTGCATGAAACCACCATTCAGGGTGAGATCACCTGGATTTTTGGCAAGACTGCATGGGCAGAGTGGATTGTAATTAAGAAGAAGCTTGACCTGTGAATATCGAGAACCAGATTGCAGCTTGTGTTCGAAGGGCACATGGCATTGCGTCTGAAATTCAATGATTCTTGTTTCACTTCTCTTCAACAGAGATCTGTCAGGAGTTGCCACTTGCTGCACAGGACCAAAATCTTCAATTCTCCACCACTAGTGTTTCTCCCTTCGCTTCCCCGTTTCACATGAGCGTTATCGCGTCGACCCACCTCGAAGGAGTAGAAGCTCTGGTAGAACCACACGTAGCTCCAAAGCCTAGCAGATTCTTTATCCCGCAAAAGGCACAGCTGTTGACCACGATTTGATGCTTAGTTAAAAAGAGATTCTGTGGCACTTTTGATGAGATTACAACCACTATATATATATACATGTATATATATATATACATATATATACATATATATATGATCTCCATGCCTTCTCTCTTCTTGACTTAGCTTACTCAAAGGCCGAAGAACAAAATTATGATACGGATGATATACGCTGAATTTTACCGATTTTACAATGGTTATAGAATGAATTAGGCCCTTGCCGAGGGGTGGGTTTTGCAGGCTGGCTTCCAATGCATTGACTCCCCCACCAAAAGCCCCGAAACCAGCATGATCAGCATGATCAGCATAAAGCCGAAGATGAATGTATTGTAGAAATAATACCTGTGGAAAAACCTGCAGGTTTCCATGTTCAAAGTGAGAAAATCAAGTATGGATGAAATCAACTTAGATGCTTTGCTTAATCCAAACACCAACCTCATCCCAACCTCTGAAGCAGAAGCCGAGGCATCCATCGCATCAAAAGACCTCAGCTGAAGGCAAGGAGCTCACTGAAAAATCCATTGGAACATCTGTTGGAAATCTGCGATTTGTGGGTTCCAAAGGATTTGCCAACAGTTTTGGGATTCCAAAGGTAACAACTGCGAAGTGCCTTGCGACTGTATTTCAGCAAAGCTCTGTGTGTATGTCCACTATGAAAGCCATTCGAGCAAAATCTCCTTATGCGGGTCATCCTAATCAATTAGTCACTGCCTCACTGCCTCGCGGGCAAAAATCTCATATATAGATATATATATATATATCATACAATCCCCACTAGTAGTAATGTGATTGTAATATGTAACGTCCTTCCATCCTGACAAATCACCTATCCCCCCACCCCAACATTTTTGTGGAATCAAGTTGCGGATGGCTTGGCAGCACAACAAAACGAGACTGACCCTGGCGTTTGGCGTCACAGGTTTGGGACCTGAAGCTAAAGCCTTTATCCACATATCTCACTTGAGCAGTGTCACCAAAAAACAGATTGTTTTCCTATAAATTACCAAAACTTAGCATTTGGAAATAAAATGTCTAAAATGTCTAGAGTCCCAACATTCATATAACATTCTCCATCCATGTGAAGGCTAGCAATTACTTTTTCCCATAGCTTCATCCCAGTTTCATGGACCCACATCCACCCCCCTCCACCTCGCTGAGACGTAAGGTCAGCAAATGCGCCAATACGGAGGCTTCCTGTCTGATAATTCCACAAGACGAACAAAAATTACACATCATCAACCAATGAAATTTGAGTTTTATAGTTTTATCATGTTTTATCCCCAAGTCTAGTTCTTTTTCCCTTTTAAAAACAGAATACACCGATTCAAACCACAGCCAAAAAATCCGGTGAGGTGAGGTATTCCACACCACAGATTGCTTTTCCGCATTCATCAGAAGGGTTAGAGATTTCAGGGGTGACGCGGACATGAAACTTGATCACACACTCGTTGGAACTCACAAAAATCATCATGCAATGCAACAGTTGTCGCATGTTGCTGCTCTCTGCCAGTTGCTCATGCACAATCCTCCGTGTACTCGGCCAAAGCATCCAACGAACCCTTGAACGGCATAGAAGCACCTGCAAGAAGCGGGACGCCGCTGTGATCGCATGATCTCAAAAGGGGGGTCTGGCTGAAGGCCCAGAGGTCAAGCAGTTGTGTGGCGAAGCTGTCTGCAAGACTTGAAGCTTCCATGATTTGGAGCGTTGCCAAGCTCCCACATGTCAGAATGGTGACATTCACTGCATCCACGGCTACTCCCAACTTTATGAACGAGAACCAGCCCCCAATCAGTTTTTCCCACATGCTTCATGTTCCAAGTATTTCCCAAGACACTTGCCAAAAAGCTCCCGGCTTTCCTCACAAATCCCGGTGTTCTATTTGCAGCCAACAGGACGATGCTTGTAAAGCAAGACTCCAGCACTGCGACAAATGTGTCCCCAGCCACAGAAGTTGCGCGCATTTGCTTTGTTGCGTCGCTTCTTTGCCATCCTTCGCTATAAAACTGGAGCAAAGTTTGGAATTTCGTTTTGGGACTGGCAATACCTTATAAAAATGATGCCTCAGGGACCGTTTTGGAGTCAACTCCTTTCAACCCCAATGGTTCCAATTTTGAACCAATGTCACCAATGGTGTCAAAGCGATGACTCTAAAATACATGCAAAATTAATCATAGTTGATTATCTCCCTCAGCCCTTCCCCCAATTCCCCCCTTTAAAAAAAGTGGTTTTGGTTGTTGACAAAATGAGAAATCTTGTTAGCCTTTTCAAGACCTAAGCCACTGTAGATCAACCCTCCAACCCCCGGTTTTCACCTTGGAGCATCCGCTTCTCCAACCACTGTGCCACAACGGCAGTAGAGCAAGCCATCATCTGATGGTACCAAATCTGTGGATAGATCTCCTGTAAAGATCTCAGTGTCAGCCAAGTCCACATTCATGCACCAATCCCAGTTTTTCACAACATCCCAATTTCTAACCAAATATAGTCATACAAACTATATAGATACAAAAAAAGTGATGCCTCACAATCAAAACAAATCTGGTAGGAAATCCGAAAAAGAGAATAAAAAAACCTGAAAACATGGCAGAATCCAGCTCCGCCGCTCTTCCACTCTGTCCTCGTGCGGCCAACAGACTTTGCGCGGACACGAAGAGACGTCCCAGCTCCGCGCGCAAATGACCTCCAACCAACAACGAGAGGGAAGGATTCCCACGACGAAGCAGCAGGGATGAAGCGGGTGGGGTGAAGCAAAATTGTCTTATGTCCTGATTGCGAGTAGGACAGTAGAAAGGATTACATCACATGGATTTATGATGATTTATGTATCATGATTCATCCAAGTCGTAAACGACTTCAACCCTGCCACAATCAAAACTTCTTAAGGAGCAATAGTCAAGTGAACATTGATTAAGAGTCAGCATGGCAGAACGATGGTTTCTAAATCATGTGACACTCACGGTCTCATCCAACATGGTCAAACAAACGCCACAAAACCCTTCCCAACAGTGCAAGTGGTGCGTCTCCATTCAGAACAATAGAAGCAAAATAGTCCTCCGTCCGATCAAAATTGAGCAAGAATGCACCTTGGCCCAGCGGCATGCATTCCTCACAGGCAACCACCTGTAAGGACTTGGCTTCAAGGTCATCCCCCGAAAAGCCGACACAAAACCTTTGACCAACAGAAAAGTGGGCAAAAGCTCCAAGCTTCACATTGAGATGAAACCCTACTACAAACCGCCCTAGATCCTCACACAGCTGTTTCCGTGACTCTGTCACAGCAACCCCCAACCTCTGCACAAGCTTGCCAGAGATCAGTGGGTAAATGCAAAGCTTGTAAAGGCCCCTGAAGGACACAGAAATGGCAATGATACCAGCCAGTTCCACCTTCAATCCCCATCTGAAAAGTATACAAGTGAAAACTTGAACATGTGTCCTCTGATCCCTACTGTTGAATAATTTCCTGTTCGAAATCCTTGAGTTTCGAAGATTTTCAAAAGGTCTCCTCTTTTCCAATCACATCCATGGTATGATCTCTACTAGTGAACCGACACGCAGCACTTTCGAAGGTGTTTGCCATGTCGACACCTCATCACTGCGTTCGCGCAGCAAGGGAGCTCTACAGGCACGGCAACAGAGCTCCACCTTCAAAAGCGAGGGACTTTTTGGTTGCTTCAGTCCTAGTTGTCCTAGCTACACCAAGCCACGCCTTCAACTTTTGAATTCACAAGTTGGAAGTTGTATCACATCAGATCCTCCACATCCAAGAGTCTGCCCTGGAAATTTGCACACCTCCACATCTGCAAGGTCTGGTCCTGTGGAAGGTGTTCCTTTGACAACTATGACTGCTATTGTTCAAAACGAATCCTGACGTTTGAAAAGGCATGCTGGCGTGAAGGGATCCATCCAAATAGTCCACTCTCTGCAAAGAGTTTACATGGATCCATTCTCCATGCCCATTACATGGCAAGCCACGGCGAGGGTTTTTACATTGACACTGCCCAAATGCCAATCATCCAGCCGTTGGGGGCTCTAACTGTGCGATGACTTGAACTATAGCATGGCCTATGGAAAGCTGGCTCCAAATTTTGGAAACAACAGAAAGGACCTGTCAAATGAAACGCACGCCCCATTCACATTTGCCCTTCACCGTTCCAGCACCCTTGTTCTCCTTGTGCTTTGGCATTCTGTCTGGTCAGCCATGCATCGGACAGCTTCAATTGCACCGCCACATGGTCCGCGTAGGCGCGTAGCACCGGCTGGCGCGGGTTGTTCAGCTCAGGGAGGCAGGGACATTTTCACAACTCATCCCACCGACCTCACCCCACCTCGGTCACACCTTCTCCAAGGCTCAATTGTATGGTTGTTGCAGTTGTTGCCCTGTGGCACGTGGAAATCTGAAATCTTCCGATCGGGTCAAAGGATCAAAGTTTGTTGTCAACATTTCTAATACCAAGAGTGGTCACGTTGAATATCTTTTGAACCGAAGGTGAAACATGATATTTGTTTCGAAATAAACCATCGGCGTTAGATCCTTACTGCAGTTTTTCTTTCTCACCAGCACAATCGCAGCCAGCAAGCTATCTGCAACCAGATTTGCCAACATCTGCAAAAAACAAAAACGGCCTCTAGCCGAGCTATTCATTTGAAAAAACAAAGGACTCCATTTTGAAGTGTGGAAAGAAACTATCTGGACAAAAAACCTGGAACAACCTATGAATTCTTCATCAAAACATGAAAAGACCGTGCTCTGCCACCATGGCCCATAGCCGCCAAGCTGCGATCCCAGGTTCAACTTCAACCTTAGATCAAATTAAACATTGCAATCAATGGAGGAAACCCTGGAAACCACAAATACAGCCATGAAATACGACACATGCAGACTTGGGATTTGTCACAAACACAAAATCACATCAAATTGTAACAGTTTTGACAAAAATGTGGCGCAGAACCTGGTGGTAGATGCAAAGCGCTCCCTTGAGGGTTGCGACTTTGGATACCCGTAGATCCATTCACCACTCCCCTCCTATCAGCTAATTCACCATCCGAAATCTCTTTGAAATGAGGTGCAGCTAGGATGACTCATATCAATCATTTTGGGGTAACATAACCTGGGCACTATTCGACCCCTGCTTCCCAGCACGCATAGCTGATGCCTGAAAGTTGGTGATGTTACTTTTGAAAGCTCGTCCTTGGACAGGTCTCAAGCCATTTTTTGGTGATGCCCCAAATCTCCCCGCCACTCACAAGTTTTCCTCCGTTCCTTCGCTTTTTTCGGGCTCACGCCAAACAGAAAGCCTCCGTTCCTTCGGAACTTCCATCAATGGCAGCATCACAGGCGCGTGCTTCCAGCAGCTCCCAGTTGCGTGGTGCCCAGACGGAACGACAGCGGCCAGCATCCCGCACAGTGGAATCGGTAAAGCACACCAAGGCTGTTTCGTTGTCCACCTGCAACCAAAAAAAACTGATGAAGGTGTGGCTCAAAACAGGGTTGTACACGTCATACGTATGTGTAGATACATCCAGTGGAAATGGTGGAATGATGGAAAAATGGAAACATGGCCTGGATGGAAGCCATCCGGTTGTTGGATGGGAAACCACAAAACCATGGAGGCGGCAACACACCGGTGGGAAAACAGAGGTTGTTTTCAAGTCTGTCAAGATGAAGAATCGAGGGTGACACGAGTCACTTGTCAAAAAAAAAATGTCCTAAAGGACCAAAGGGCAAAGCCATCATAAAGATCATATCTATGATCTATGAGAATACCTGTGAAAAAGGATTTACCCCATCATTATCAAATTTGACTGCAAATTTTCTAAGTGAGGTGATTCCAAACAGGGGTTTAGCGTCCACCTTTGAAGCTGCCAAATTCCAAGTGATGCCGCGATTGACGACCACTGGAGGACCGCGTGTCAGGTTGCCACTCGCAAGGCCCAGGACGTTACCTCTGCGGATTCGGGGGATGATGATGATGAGGATGATGATGATGATGATGATGATGATGATGATGATGATGATGATGATGATGATGATGATGATGAGGATGATGATGATGATGATGATGATGAGGATGAGGATGAGGATGATGATGATGATGATGATGATGATGATGATGAGTTTAGCGTTTACATAAAAACATGTGTCCTCAAAATCCTAGGACTGTTGTTTCCTTCGACTTTCGCCTGCAACCTGTGGTTCCAAAAAAACATTGAATCTACACAATTACCATGAGATCTCCGAATCCAAATACCTTGACCTTTTTTGTTGAAAAAATCTGAAAAACAACCCATCAAATGACCTGATAAGTCTCGTGAGCCTGACCCAGTTCCACCAAGTTGCATTGACCACGGCTGGGTCCAACAGCAGTGCAAACGCCACAGGAGAGCCTGTTGGGTCGAAACAGAAATCTTGTAACCAATTCTGGGTGAATACAAGGTAAAAGCCAGTTTATATTTTATTCTTAATGGGATCAATCTGTAAATGATGGGATCATACTTCGCGAACCTCCAATGAGACATGAAATGTTAGATACAATGTTAGGGGAGGACTTCTGTACTAAACCACAAACTACCATGAAGAAGTGATGTTACATGACGGCATTCCTACCCAGAATGGATGGACTTTTAGTACCCTAAGTTTTCATGGATTTGATACATGCAGTAATATGAAAGCAGAGATACAATGTGCAATCTGGAATATGTCTGTTTCACATGTGTGTGCACGTTTGAAGCCAGGCTGCTTGCACAAATCCTCCATAAATTTGGGATTGATGGCACATTCGCCCTGGTCTGCCTCAAAATGGAATCAGATGTCATATGATATCCATGGGTACGAAAAAGATCCATCACAAATACGGACCACACTGGTTTCAGGTCATTTCAGTGAAACAGCAAAAATACACGGAATTTGAAACATCAACCACATCAAGCATGACATCAGTGCAGTTTGCTTTTAGCCTGTTGCCAACCTTAAAGCCTGACTTAAGCAGCATCCCAGTTGCCCATTCTTGACACTGCAATCGACTGTCCACACATGGGTTCATCTCTTCTGGACCCTGTCGTTCAAAGCAAAGAAGTAGCCGATCCCCACGCACTGGCGCTATGGTGAGATACCTGACCAGCGTTATCCAAAAAAGACCCAACATGATGAAATCCTTCCCCACTTTCCAAGGCATTTATGCTTTCAATTGGATAAAGTACCTTTCAACTGGCACAGGAGTTCAACTGCAGTGCAGTAACGGGTACCCTTTTTAAGCAAACAAAGTCTACATGCATGTACCTTCAGATCACTACCACTTCCAATTCCACATCAATGCACGTCCAACCCTCTTAAAACCGTACGCCTATTGATGGTGGTGTTGGTTATCCATCCCTTACAAGGAATCAACACAAGAGTTTGCCCATTTCAGATGCAATGCTCACTTGCTCTGATGTAAAAGAAACTTGGATGCATCTGCCAGGCCTCGTGATAGCAGTGTCTACTGTGACATTGGAAATTTCTTGCAAGCTATTTCCATGTTCGATCTGCAAGAATTTACAGACCGCTTGACTGGTGTTGGCCCAATCGGAGAAGCACAGCACCACCCCAGTTGTATCTGCTTCGAAGAAGGTGGAGGTTAAGAAAGTGGCACCCTCACTTACCAGGCTAGAGTTGACAAGATCCAGAGAATTGGTATTGGACACTGAGAGCAAATAACAAGTAGTAGCTCGGTATTGATCCGAAAGTGCTGCACAAACAACGACCTGTGAGTCGCTTGGACTGGTAACAGCAAGGCCAGAGAGAGTGCCGGTCACAGAGAATTCAGTCCCCAAAGAAATGGAGCTGCCAGCTATAAGTACTCGACAAATCCATGTGCTGAGACCACGTTGGAAACACAGCACCTTGGTAATGCAAGTGGAGGCAAGTCACTTCCCACAAATATATATGCGAGATTATGCAAAGATATGGTTCCAGAAATCAAGTCACACCCAAAATCATCATTTCTTCATAGTGAATGAAGAGAAACATTTTGAGGTCGTATTGTGGAAGCTCTCAAACTAAGGTGAGGTGTCAAAAGAAATGCTTGAAGCTGCCCAGTTACACTTTTGGTATCACTAAGCCGCGTTAAGGCCAAGTGATATGTGTCGCCAGTGTTGAGCGTCACTTCTGGGCTCTGCACCAAGCTACTTCCAGACAGTTCCAAGCTTCGACATGATGTGCTGCCACTCTCCAGTTTGTAGCATGCCATCACCTCAAGATCTCGCCAATTTGGGGGGAATTGCAAAGTGAATGCACAAGGGTGAGGTTTCTTGAAGTCAACCTGTCCAGTACCAGCTTCTTTATTTGTGATGCAAAACTCTTGCTCAGGGCATGAGGCCTGTGGTCTCAAGTGATTCCCTCCAACATCTTCGTGGTTTAGTTGAAAAGACCGTGTGAAAAAGATGTTCCAACTCGGCAACTTATCCTTTCAGTGGTCTGCCCAACCATTTACTTCGGCTGAAGCATGAACCGTTGGAATGTCCACGACCACTTTTGCCAGGGGTCTATATATTCAACAAGCCATGGCTTGACAACATTTCTAATGCTGAGGTTGAGCTCATCCCAGATATACCCAAGTAGAAAGGTGAGATCACCCCTTCAGAATCTGATTCGTTAAGTCAACTACCAAGCTTAACCATCAACTAACAAATCATCAAAATTCAAAACATCCTTAGTGATTTCATGAAAAAAATGCTAAGTTCATCCAAGTTCACCTTATTGGGACCCAATGGTTGCATCACAAAGATCTCCACATCGACACCTGTGACACTGCTTCGATCACCTTGTCGAAGTAAGGTAGCTGCGGATAAGATGCTGGCACAGTGCATGGATTGGCTAAAGTCATCCTTAGCTCTGCATTTCTGAGAGGTTTTTTTTGGGTGAGTTTGGGTCCCATAATCGATGGCACAAGGAGTCTCGAACCAAAAAACAGAGTTTGAGGGAAAAAAGAGACTCTGCAACTTTGAGCACAAAAATTGTCTGTTCGTAATTAGACTTGCAGTTTACGATTCCAGGGATATCTCAATAGATATATACATGTTCATGAACATAAAGATAGAACCTCCGTCGAACCGCTCCATGAATGACTGGAGAAGCTGGAGCTATTAGAAAATGCATTTCATTGAAGAAAGATCATGAGATTTGAAGTCAAAATCGATCATTCACAAATCTTTTGGTCCGCTGCCGATCCCCCGCCAGTCCTTGTGACATGCAAGAACAAAGCCATCCGTCAGAGGTGCTGTGGCCATATTCTTGGACCAAGCTTTGGCAATCCTCGGCGTCCATGCGACGTCACAATCAACCTGTGAAGGCACTGTACCCAACGGTATCCTACCAATCTATCCGATCGTAGTCTCCAAGGTAGTTTCTTCATGTTTCTTCTACATATGATGAAAATGTTGTTTCAAACTAGCTAGACCTGTTTCCTTGGATTGAACTGACCACTTGCCATCGTTACGAGCTGATGCTCGAGCCATTGCGACACAAACTCTTTTTGGTCATTTTGTATAGGGTTCCAAGCAAGATCTGTAGGGAATAGTGTTGAGCCATATCCAGGTGCCCATTGATTCCCAAATAATTCCAATGACATACCATTCAAACCTTTTGAGAACACAACCAAAACCATCCAAAACCATGGTACAAGCACAACATTTCAAGCTTTGCAAGGTAGTGCAGCACAAAATGGGATTCATGCGTCACAGCAATCTGATCAAAGCTCCTACTACTTTCTGGTTGACTCACACATTGAATTGCCAGTGGTTGCTTGGCAAAACGGGAGCTGCAAACCAAGTGCAGTTCAATTGACCCACTTCTTCTCAGGAAACCCTGCTTCATTGCAAGTGGCTGTGACCCTGGAGCTTGGTAATCAACATAAGTAGAGCTGGGCAAACATTGAAAACTGCTGGGTCGCATCAATGACCCATAGCAATACAGAAACGGCTCTGTTGGAACGTAACCAGCAAGGCACCTTAGTCGCATGCAGGAAGTGAAGATGGTCCGGGCTCCAAAAGTGGCAAGGGCAAGGAACCCGTTTCGTGTGCCCTTCCAAAATCGTCAGGGCACTGGGTGGTACAAGCAGAACCATGCGTCAAATTTTCGAGGGGTTCCAAACAGGCTGGCGATGCAGCATTTGGAATCCCTGTGGGATAGCTGCATGGCAAACCAATACCTAAGTTGCAAAACTTGTCGACTGGGTGGGGAGGCTATGATACAAAACGGCAGGGAGAAATCAACTGGCAGTTGGAGATCCGCTTAGGCTTAGGCTTACACATCGGAAAAGATTTGGGCCGGTCTCCATCATCAGTCTATCGCATTCATTGATTTGCACAATTCTGTGAACAACACCACATGTTCCTACAGGTTCTAGACTTTTGAGAAGGTGATGCTGCTAATATTGTGGACCTCGGGCTGTTTCGACTGCTCATTTTGCAGTTCTTCTCTGAAGGACATGCAAGGAGAATCCAAAACACTTGGAAAACGAAAACCAGCCAATTGGTTCGCAGAGGATTTAAAAAAAAAACACCTTTTGCCGTCAACCCCTTTGTGTTTGAAGCCAAAGCGTTGAATGTTCCAACTCCAAGTAGCATGAAAAGTTTGAAGGATGGAGTTCCGTGGCATTGCACATCATAGTGGATATAGATGGAACAAATCCCAGGTCGCATGTCAGAGTGCAATTGCTGCCATGTGAGATTAGAGGACCCTCCACACAAGGCACTGCAGGAGCATCAGGCACATCATTGGGAGGTACACAAGGCTGACCAATGCACGAATACCTCGTGTCGACACGGCGCTAGATCGATGACAGGGATGCCCGGAAACCACTCCGTAAGACCGGGTCCTGTGAGCTTTGTAGATCAAGCTATCCTTGTGGTCATCTCATCCAGCCAAAAACATATCCGTCTCCATCATTTAAGGGGAGTTGACCCATGTGATGAGCATGGGAAATCTTCTTTTCAAATTCCCCTGGATAGTTCTGTTGTGTTCTTTTGAAGGGAGTGCTAGAAGAAAATGATGACTCTCAAAGCCGGAATCCCCTGTCGTGAAAAAATACGAGCAACGTGTCTACATAATAATGCGCACATGAGGTGTCTTCCTCGTGATATTGACTGCAGTGAACGATCAATTCAAGTGACATTTCGCCCCACCAACCCTGCATTTTTTAGAGCAAAACTCTGGTCTTCGTACCTTCATTGATATCTTTGAAGGGAGAGAGAGAGAGAGAGAGAGGCAGAAAAAGAAAAAACCAGTTGGCGGCTTCAATCCTGTGGATAAATCTAAGTCAAGGAAGCGATCTTCCCCCGCTCCAGTGGCTATTTACAAAAATGTACCCACTTTTTTGAAAAATAGATACCCTCTTGTCTTATCCCGAAGGACCAAGGGCACCAATTAGAAACTATTCGAAACCACCGGACAGAAAAATCGAGGTAATACATCTGCTCCTCCTGACCCCTGTCCGAAACTTCAACCCAGGGACGTCGGTGGACTCAAGTTTCCAATCTGGCACTGCAGATGCGGGATATCAGGAAGGTAACCCGGTTGACAATTGGCTGTGCATGTGCCACCACTACTAATACTCGGACCCTCTTCACAGGTGCGACTCTCTTGAGGGACCCATACGATGTCAGGATCGCTTCCTGACAGCGGATGGCTTTTTCATTTTGTTGATTGAAGATGGTAAGATCTTTGAAAACACCTTTGAGGCAACTTGAAGGAAGCTGACTTGAAAACGAATAACATTTACATTAAAAAAAAAACTTTGCTGTAATCAAAAATAAAGAATAAAAAACTCTCCAGGCTTTTCAGAACAACGCCCACCTGGTCTTAAAACCGTGAGGTTATAGCCAGGCAATGGCATGACAGCTCCTGGAATCCAGTGAATTGATGTGCAGTTTAACGCAATGCAATCGAAACGCGGTGGGATCAAGAATCCTGTGAGACAGTTCAAGGCCGTTTCCTCAGAAAACACGTCATTGATTTGGAGAAAAAAAGGGTAACATTGTGGGATTCGTGTCATGCCCCCTTATGCACCAATCCAGTGACCCCTTCGAAGGTTTTCTAGTTTTTGGTTCGGGGATCTCAAGCTTAACCCTCGCTGCAGGAAATTTTCTGGAAATGGTCTCGGCCTGAAGGTTTGCCCCAAAAAAGTCGCCTATCTTATCCCTTGTATCGATGGGAGGTTAGACCAGGACGTAGCTCAATATGTCAGTTTTTTGGGGAGTTTTGAAACCAGTTGGTTGCAAAACAAAACAAAAAACTGCAAAAAAAAAGACACCTTTCAAACTCAGATCTCACCGGGTCTCAGTAGCTTCATATCCATCGCTACAACTCGGTGTACAAGTGCCTTCATGAGGCACTTCAGGCCCTTCTTTACATGTAATCGGAGAAGCATATTGAATCAACGAAGGGGCAGGACATGGATCGCCCAAACATTCCCATAAGGTGGCCAATTTCCCAGCGAAGCACTGGATCAACGAGACGTTGGAATGATAACCACTTTGACAAAGTGGATCGCAAAAGCCCTGCAAATGCAAGGTCCGAGAATGTGGAAAAGCTGTGCCGGATTAAGAAAGGCCTAGTTGGTGAAACATGCTCCAGAACTGGTTGGAAAGGCAAAAAGCCTGGGGTTGCAAATGTGTCATGGATTGTGGATGGACAGATAACAAATTGGATACACCCTTTGCAGCTCCATATATATAATTAGATTTATGATATATTTATATATGACTCAGCTGCCAACTCACCTTCCTTCTTTTTGCTGCTGGCCAGATGCACCAAGTCAGGGTGCAGGTTGTTACTGAGACATGCCCTCACGGCAAAATCAAAAAGAGGCAACCTTGAATTGATTTCAAAAGGAGGCCTGTCAAAGTGCCCCCAATGTCCCCCTGTGTGGTGGAGGGGTTGGAGGAGGATACGTCAAGATCTTGAGAAATTAGACGGCCAGCGAGATTGGAAGATTCATCGCAAGACCGTCAAAACACTACAAGTAGTTAGCATGACTCAGCTGCCAACTCACCTTCCTTCTTTTTGCTGCTGGCCAGATGCACCAAGTCAGGGTGCAGGTTGTTACTGAGACATGCCCTCACGGCAAAATCAAAAAGAGGCAACCTTGAATTGATTTCAAAAGGAGGCCTGTCAAAGTGCCCCCAATGTCCCCTTAACCACATTGTGTCCTGGCCAATGCACTGAATGCCCTGCAAAATTGCCACGGGTAAGGTTGTGCAATAAGCGTCCAAAAAATGCCATCTTTGTTGACGCCTCGCAGGGGAAAGTGAGCTTGGCAGGTGAAAGAACAAATATTGTTCTTAGAGTCACACCGATGTTGAAGAGGTGACAAATCAATAAAATTGTACATAAGCTGTGTGGGTTTCTTCCAACGTTCACCAAAAGCACAGTAATCAAGTTGCACAAATTTTGGACGAAATTCATCGAAAAAACTCAGCATTGTCGGCATAATCCAAAGCATGCTAGTAAGAGGATTCTCCACGACATAAGGGATAGAATAAAGCTGACAACTGCGAAGAATGCGCAACAAGAAGGCCAAAAGTGAATTACCATCAGAAACTTTAGATTGATCACGATATGATAAATAAGACAATCCCCAAAGATATTGATCAGATCGAAGTGGCCCAGGCCCCAAACCATCCAGCTTACGAGCTCTTGAAAATGTAGTGCACGGCATCCCCAACCAAACAAGGGAAATTCTCCCCTCCGACATCCACGATAAAATTTTTTGCTCAACTTCCGGCAGCAAAACATTGTGAGATGGAAAGAGAAGAATATCGATTGGATATGCTTTGCAACCAACTTCATGCAGACATGTTGTGACACGCCCGGATCCCGCAAAAATCTCAAGTGCAAATCGGTGTGGTTTGTCACCACATGTCAAAACATCATCAAACTTCACTGCATTATCCCTTTTGCGGGAATCAGGCCCTGCCAGACCTTCTTCACATTCTTTTCTGCCCACTGACAGAACTTGATGTCCCTGGGAGAGATCTTCTGGAGAAGTTGCTGAACACGACCTATCTTGGCATACCTTCGTACGCTTTGATCTGTCCGCCACCTCCCCCGACTCTTCACTCCAGCAAAGTCGCGATGTTTTGCAGTAAGGTCTTCGGTAGCCCCACCGTGGCGGAGTTGATATGGATGAAGACCCTTCACATTGAATTTTGCCCCGACTGCACTGAAACGATTTCTGAACTCCTCCATGGTGAAAGTGAACAGTGGATCCTTGTTTGACTTCAGATCCTTTTTGCACTGAAGAAGAAGGTCCCCTATCCACCTAATATGGGGGAGATCGAATGGAAGTGAGTTGTCGAACACTCCCACTTCGTCCGGTCGAAGTCCCTCTTGATCTCGAATCACCACATTTGTCCAGGCATATTGCCTCCCTGCTGCCCGAGCCGGTGCCACCACGTGTTTTCCACACAGCTCGTGAGCTTCCCCAGGACGAAGATACATCCAAAACGCTGCCATTGTCATCAAGGCCATCTGTCTGTAACCTTCGTAGATGAGTTGCATCACCATGCCCCACATCAGAAGCCTTGGCAAAGGAAGTCGGCTGGAAGGGGGATATGCTTTCCTCCACCCTTTCAAAGCCCTTCTGCTTCTTACCATTCTGCCCTTGTGATTTACAAAGTGGAACTCGAAAGAGGCCAACGTCTTTTCTCCTTCGCTTGCCTGTTTCCCTTCTTGGTATAGCGTGTCCATGAAGTCTGCCATGGCCGGGTCTGCATCTTTTGAGCTGAGTGGCCACACAAGGCCGCTCTCCTCGCAAAAAGCCTTGAACTTGCTGAGGTAATGGCTGTATTGATGTTGACACTCTATCGATATACTCTTCATCTCCAGCTTTGTCAACTTCTTGGATTGAGCCAAAGTACCAATCTGAGCATCCAAAGGATCCGGGATCGATTGAACAGTTCGACGGCTCTTTGGAGGCCTCCCTTCTGAATGCGACCTCGACTGCAACCTCTTCGTTGTCTTCTTTGTGACTGGCTGAGCTGGCTCGTTGATTGTCGGTCTCAAAGATCTGACTTCGTGAGCTATTGAATTGCCCCTTGAAGCCACAACTCTCACTT